>JANJGK010004477.1:0-2500 GCA_039081455.1 Macrobrachium rosenbergii
TAAATTAAAATAAGTAAAAATAAATAAGTGAAAATAAAGTAATAAAAATAAATGAAAAAAAGTAAATAAAAATAAATCAATAAATAAAAATAAATAAATAAATAAAAATAAGTAAATAAAAATAAATAAATAAATAGAAATAAAAAATAAAAATAAATAATAAAAATAAAAAACGAGTAAAAATATAAATAAAAAAATAAATAGGAATAAAAATAAAAAGATATAAAAATAAAAAAAATAAAAAATAAAAAATAATAAAAAAAATAAAAAATAAATAAATAAACAAATAAATAACAACAAATAAATAAAAAATAAATAAAAATTAAATAAAAAAATAAATAAATAAATAAAATAAATTAAAAAAATAAATAAAAAAAGAATAAATATAAAATAAATAAATAAGAATAAATATATAAAAATAAACAAAAAATAAATAAATATAAATAAATAAAAAATAAAAAAATAAATAAAAAATAAATAAAAAATAATAAAATAAACAAATAAAAAAATAAACAAAAAAATAATAAAAAATAAAATAAATAAATAAGATAAATAAAAAAATAAATACATAAATAAAAAAATAAATACAAAAATAAATAAATAACAACATTAAATAAATGAAAAAATAAATATAAAAATAAATAAATAAATAAATAAATAAATAAATAAATAAATAAATAAATAAATAAATAAATAAATAATTAAACGAAAAAATAAAATAAAAATAAAAAATAATAAAATAAATAAATAAAGAAAATAAATAAATGAATAAGTAAAAAAATAAATAAATTAAGAAAATAAATAAAAATAAAAATAAATACAAAAAATAAATTAATAAATAAATACAAAATAATAAACAAATCAATAAACAAATAAATAAAGAAACAAATAAACAAAAAATAAATAAAGAAACAAACAAATAAATAAATAAATAAAAATAAGAATAAATAAATAAAAAGGAATAAAAATAAACATATGAATAAAAGAAATGAAAATAAATAAAAAAATAAAAGTAAATAAATAAGTAAGGCTAAATAAACAAATAAAAAAAATAATAAAAAAAATAAATAATTAAGAAATAAATAAAGCAATAAATAAATAAATAAATAAATAAATAAAAATAAAGAAATAAACAAATGAATAAATAAAAATAAACCAATAAAAAATAAACAAATAAAAACATATAAAAAAATAAAAATAGATAAATAAAAAGAAATCGATTAAAAAATAAATATAAGTAAATGAATAAATAAATCAAAAAATAAATAAATGAAAATAATTAAATAAAAATAAATAAATAAAGAAAAATAAATAAAAATTAAGAAAACAAATAAATACTAAATAAAAAAATTCATAAAATAACTAATTAAAAATAAGTATATAAATAAAAATTAATAAATAAATAAAAATAAATAAATAAATAAATAAATAAATAAATAAATAAATAAATAAAAATATATAAACAAATAAAATAAAAAAATAAATATAAACTAAAAAATTAAAAATAATTAAACAAATAAAACTAAATGAATTAATATAAATAACTAAAAATAAACAAAAGAAAATTAAATAAACAAATAAAATAAATAAAATAATAAATAAAAATAAATAAAAAACAAAAATAAATAAAATTAAATAAATATGTAAATAAAGAAAAAATAAATAAAAAAATAAATACATAAAAAGTAAATAAGTAAATAAAAGAACAAAAAAGATAAAAAGTAAATAAATAACAAGAAATAAATAAATGAAAATAAATAAAAATGAAAAAATGAAAAAAATAAATAAATGAGAATAAAAAATAAAAATAAATAAGTAAATAAATATAAAAGAATAAATAAAAATAAATAAATAACTAAAAATAAATAAAGAAATAAAATAAAAAAATTCAAAATAAATAAACAATTAAAAATGAATAAATAAAAATAGTTACATAAATAAAATAAATAAATAAAGAAATAAAAAAAATAAATAAATAAAAATAAATAAATAAACATAAATAAATAAAAATAAATAAATAAACATAAATAAAAAATAAATAAATAAATCGATAAAAATAAATAAATAAATGATAAAAAATAAATAACTAAAATACATAAATATAAAAATAAATAAAAATTAATAAATAAAAATATATAGCTAATTAAAAATAAATAGATAAAAAAATAAATAAATAAAGTAAATAGGTAATAGAAATAAAATAAAAACAAATAGAAATAAAAATACAGAAACAAATAAATAAAGATAAATAAATAAAGGTAAATAAACAAAAACAAATATATAAATAAAAATAAATTAATAAATAAATGAAATAAATGAAATAAATAAAATAACTAAATAAAAATAAAAATAAATAAATAACTAAATAAATAAAAATAAATAAATGAAAAATAAAAAATAAAAATAAATAAATGAATAAATAAAAAAAAAAAAAATAAATAAACAAATAAATACAAATAAACAAAATAAAAAATAAAAAAATATATATAAATGAAAATAA
>JANJGK010004477.1:7500-15000 GCA_039081455.1 Macrobrachium rosenbergii
AATAAATTAGAATAAGTAAAAAAATAAACAATAAATAAAAATAAATATATAAATAAACTAGAAATAAAAAAATAAATAAAAAATAAATAAGGGTAAATATATAAAAAATTAAAAATAAAACAATAAATGAATAAAAATTTAAAAAATAAAATAAATAAATAAGTAAAAATAAATAAATAAAAATAGAAAATAAATGAATAAAGAAATTAAATGAAAATAAATAAATAAAAATAAATAAATAATAAATATATAAATTAAAGAAATTGAATATAAACAAAAATAACTAAAAATAAATAAATAAATAAATAAATAAATAAATAAATAAAAATAAATAAATAAATAAAAATAAATAAATAAAGAAATAAATATATAAAAAATAAATAAAAATAAGTAAATAAATAAAAATAAAAAATAAAACTTGTAACGACCCGAGTGGGCCGTTATGCAGGTTCTTTAACATTCTCAGGACGGGGCTGTCATGACTGACGGCAGATGCAACAAACAAAGGAGGAGAAAACAACAAAAACAATAAAATGAGCTTAATATTGATTTATTAAGGCAAGTATTTACAAGTGAGTCAGGTCTGGTAAAAAGATAAAAACCATAGGTACAAAAAAAAGCCAAAAGGCAGCACTAAACAAAATCAAGTTAAATAAACAATTAACTTTATAAACAAAAAGTAGCTAAAAAAAAAAAAGGCAAAAATAAACAACAGCAGGCAGAAAAAAAAAAAAACAAACATACGTCCTCCATCTACGACGACCATGACAGAGCCGACACGGCAACCATCTCGTCCTCCAAGAAACGTACCGACGTCCTCCGCCATCTACGACGACCAAGACAGAGTCGACACGGCAACCATCTCGTCCTCACATTCTCCGCTGCTCTGCTGCCAGGACCTGACTCACAGGTACGGACCACAATCCTCTGGTTTTCATCGAACGGATGAAGGGAGCCAACCAGAGGATTTTGCGTTGGGCCCTCTTTTTGCAGGAATTCAACCTAATTATCAAGCACATAAAAGGGACTGACAATAAAATTCCTGACACCCTTTCTAGGACTTAGTGTTTACCTGACCCTTCACGTGCGCTACCCTGCTCGTTTCTCCAATAGGTTCTGGAAGGCAGAACGACCGATGGTCCAGGGCAGCAGCAGGTATCCGTACCTGCGACTTTGCGAGTCAGGTTCGTAACAGCAATAAGTCAGGTTCGTAGCAGCAACAAGCCAGGTTCTGGAGGACAGAACGACCGTTGGTCCAGGGGAGCAGCATGCCAGCTGGAGTAGCAGCAGCAGGTATCTGTACCTGCGAGTCAGGTCTTGGCAGCAGAGCAGCCCCAATAGTTTTTCCATCTATAAAGATCCTGTGTTTTTCTTAAGGGCCGAAAACCTCGGTTCTTAACTTTGGCGGCCGTGACAGGATTGGCTCTGCTCTGGTTGTCGGAGTTTTCACCACATTGGAGGAGGAGGTTGGTTATTTTGGAAAAAAAAAAAAATTGTAATTTTTTTTTTTCTGTCGGGGGGGAAGGTGTTAGGATCTTTGGTTGTTCTATGGGCGGTACGGTAGTTACCTGTTTATTTATTTGGCTAATCCTCTCCCCTCCCCTCTTATTTTCACAGGATTGTTGACGTCTGTGGTGGCGTGGCGCCAACTTTTAGTCAGGTTCGGGCAGTAGTAGCGAACAGGTTGTTCTCTTGGGGAAGAGAACTTTTGAGTACCAGCAGCAGTTCGACCTTGAAGACGGCTCTGTCGGAGTTGTCCTGCAGTGTTCCTGTTAAGCAGCTTGAGGGTGTTTCGACGGCTCTATTGAGTTTGTCTGGTGATGCTGTCCAGAGTTATGCAGTTTTGGAGTTAGCTCATACCAATTTTTTTTCAGGTCATTTGGGTGTGTTAAAAACTTTCCACAGTTTGGCTAGGTATTTTTGGTGGCCTGGAATTAAATTGAGTGTGAAGCAGTTTATCAGAGAGTGTGAGGCTTGTCAGGTTATGGGTAAGCCTAATCAGGGGATCCCTAAAGCCCCTTTGCATCCCATACCTGCCATAGGTGATCCATTTTCTGAATTAGTAATTGATGTGGTAGGTCCCTTACCTAAAACTAAAACTGGTTTTGTTTATTTATTAACTATAATGGATAGAGCATCTCGCTTTCCTGAAGCTATACCTATGAGGCGTAATACTTCCAAAGTAGTTTTTGAAAAACTAATTGATTTCTTTTCCAGGTATGGTCTCCCTCGTGTAATTCAGACCGACTGTGGGACGAATTTCACGAGTAAGGTATTTAGGGGTAAGTGTGCTGAACTGGCCATTCAGCACATTACCAGCGTACCTTATCACCCGGAGAGTCAAGGTCTAGTGGAAAGGTTCCACCAAACCCTCAAGTCTGTCCTTAAGAAACTGTGTTATGATAATGGTAGTGACTGGGACAAAGCCCTCCCTTTTGCCCTTTTCGCTATCAGGAACCACCCTAACTCTTCTACTGGAGTAGCTCCTTTCGAGTTGGTATTTGGGCACACGGTTCGTGGTCCATTGGAAATTGTTTTTGAAATGCTCCAATCCAATCAGAAGGGTGAAGTAAATATTGAAAGGTTTGTGGAAGACTTGAGGGGTAGAATGTTTAGTGCTTGGAAGTTTGCCAGGGAAAATTTGGAACTATCCCAATCAATAATGAAAGGTAATTTTGATAAAAAGACAAAGGTACGTTCATTTGAACATGGGGAGTTGGTACTTGTGCTGAGTATGGACCCTGATAGTTTTCTCGAACCAAGATATAAGGGACCTTGGAAGGTTCTGAGGAAACTATCGGAGGTTAATTATGAAATTGAGGCCCCCGGTTCAAGCCGTAAATGTAGAATATTTCACGTTAACAGGTTGAAACCTTATCATGGTAGGCAAGGTGACCCATTAGCAATTGTGTACGAACCTGTGTCCGTGGTAGTGGATGCACCTCCGGAGGAGTCTGATGGGTTAGGGTGTCAGGTTCCTTCAGATGCACTGGGAGAAAATATGCAAAATTTGGAGATGTTAAAAAGTAGTTTAGATCATTTAGATGTTAATCAGCAGAAAGATGTGCTTAATTTAATCTATTCTTTTTCAGATCTTTTTCAGGATGCTCCAGGTAGAACAAATATTTTAAGTCATGATGTTGATGTAGGTGGTGCTTCCCCGGTGAAGCAGAGTCCTTACCGGCTGAACCCAGTAAAAATGGATTTGGTCAGTAAGGAGATAGAGTACATGTTGAAGCATGACCTTATTCAACCATCTGTAAGTCCCTGGAGTTCTCCTATTGTATTAGTAAAAAAAGCAGATGGTAAGTTCCGCATGTGCGTGGACTACCGTAAGGTCAACGCGCATACTAAAAATGATTCTTTTCCACTCCCTCGTATTGATGATTGCTTGGATCGGATCGGTTCTGCCAAATTTATTACAAAGCTGGATCTTTTAAAGGGTTATTGGCAGGTTCCGTTGTCCAGTCGTGCTCATGAGATATCAGCATTTGTCACCCCATTTGGCCTATATGAGTGCAAGGTTATGCCATTTGGAATGAAAAATGCTGCTTGTACTTTTCAGAGACTAATGAACAGAGTAATTTGTGGTTTGGAAGGAACAGAAATTTATATTGATGACTTGGTAGTATATAGTAACGACTGGGTTACCCACATGGTAAGATTACGTAAGGTTTTTGAAGCCCTTAGGTCGGCAGGGCTGGTTGTGAATTTGGCCAAGTGTGAACTGGGCCAGGCCAAGGTTTGTTATCTGGGCCATGAGGTTGGTTTGGGTCAGGTGGCTCCGAAACAAGCTAACCTCGAGGCAATTATAAATTTGAAAAGTCCTGGTAATGTTAGGGAGGTGAGAAGAGTGCTAGGCATGACTGGGTATTATCGCCGTTTTGTGCGTAATTACTCAGACCTTGCTCAGCCTCTCACTAGGTTATTAGAGAAAGGGAAAAAGTTCTTATGGTCAGATCAGTGTGAAGAATCCTTTAATAAACTTAAATCTGTGTTAATAACAAATCCTATTTTGACTTCCCCAGATTTTCAGAAGCCTTTTATCATTGCAGTAGATGCCAGCGACATTGGTATTGGAGGGGTCCTCTTCCAACGGAAGGAGGACAGTGTTCATCCTGTATCATATTACAGTAAGAAGCTTCTTGCGGCTGAAAGACGTTACTCCACCATAGAAAAGGAAGCTCTCTCTTTGGTCCGCGCTCTTACTCATTTCAAGCCTTACGTAACAAATTTTTCTTTTCCAATTGAGATTTGGACGGACCACAATCCTCTGGTTTTCATCGAACGGATGAAGGGAGCCAACCAGAGGATTTTGCGTTGGGCCCTCTTTTTGCAGGAATTCAACCTAATTATCAAGCACATAAAAGGGACTGACAATAAAATTCCTGACACCCTTTCTAGGACTTAGTGTTTACCTGACCCTTCACGTGCGCTACCCTGCTCGTTTCTCCAATAGGTTCTGGAAGGCAGAACGACCGATGGTCCAGGGCAGCAGCAGGTATCCGTACCTGCGACTTTGCGAGTCAGGTTCGTAACAGCAATAAGTCAGGTTCGTAGCAGCAACAAGCCAGGTTCTGGAGGGCAGAACGACCGTTGGTCCAGGGGAGCAGCATGCCAGCTGGAGTAGCAGCAGCAGGTATCTGTACCTGCGAGTCAGGTCTTGGCAGCGGAGCAGCCCCAATAGTTTTTCCATCTATAAAGATCCTGTGTTTTTCTTAAGGGCCGAAAACCTCGGTTCTTAACAAAACTAAAAATAAATAAGTAAACATAAAAAATAAATAAAACAAATAAAATAAACAAATAAATAAATAAAAATTAGAAATAATAAATAATAGAAAAAATCAATAAAAATCTATAAAAATCAATAAAATTAATAAATAAATATATAAATAAGTAAATAAATAAATAAATAAAAAAAAAAAAATAATAAAATAAAAATAAAGAAATAAATAAAAATAAATAAAAAATAAATTTTGAAAAAATAAATACAAATATATAAATAAATAAAAATAAATAAATAAATATTAAATAAATACATAAATAAATGAAATAAATAAATAAATAAATAAATAAAAATAAATATATACAAATAATGAATGATTATAAAAAAATCAATAAAAATCTATGAAAATCAATAAATAAAATAAATAAATAAATAAATAAATAAATAAATAAGTAAATAAATAAATAAAAATAAATAAAAATAAAAATCAAATAAATAAAAATAAATAAAGAAATAAATAAAAATAAATAAATAAAAAATAAATAAATAAAAATAAATAAATAAAAATAAAAAAATAAAAATAAATAAATAAATAAAATAAACAAATAAATATTAAATGAATAAAGAAAAATAAATAAAGAAATAAAAATAAATAAATAAAAAATAAATATATAAAAATAAAAAAAAAATAATAAAGAAAAATAATTGAATAAATAAATAAAAAATAAACAAATTAAAATAAATAATTAAACAAAAGTAAACAAAAAAATAAATAAATAAATAAATAAGTAAATAAGTAAATGAAAATAATAATAAAATAAAAGTAATTAACTAAATAAATGAATAAAATAAATAAAAAATATCTGAATAAAAAAATAAGTAAATAAAATGAATGAAATAAAATAACTAAATAAAAATAACAAGAAATAAAAAAATAAAAAAATGAAAACAATTAAAAAAATAAATAAATAAAAATAAAAATAAGAATAAATAAATAACTAAATAAATAAAAAAAAAATACAAATAAAGAAATATATATAAATTATAAAATATAAAAATAAAATTTAAATAAATAAAAAATAAAAAGTAAATAAAAAATAAATAAATAATTAAATAAAAATAAATAATTAAGTATATAAAAAATAGATAAAAATAAAAATAAAAAATAAAAAATATAATATAAAATAAATAAAGAAATAAATAAAAATAAATAGATAAAAAAATAAATAAATAAAATAAGTAGTAAATACAAATAAATTAAAAATAAATAAGCAAATAAATATAAATAAACAAAAATAAATAAATAATTAAACAAAAATAAATAAATAAAAAAATGAAAATAAATAGATAATTGAAAACAAATAAATAAAAAATAAATAATTAAATGAATAAATAAAAAATACATAAAAAATTAAATAAATAAAAATATATAAATAAAAATAAATAAATAAATAAATAAGTAAAATAAAAATAAATAAATAAACAAACATATAAAAAAATATATAAAATAAATAAAAAATAAATAAATGAAAATAATAAAAGAAAAATTATAAATAAATAAGTAAAAGTAAATAAATGAAAATAAATAAATAAATAAGTAAAAATAAACAAATGAAAATAAATAAAAATAAAAATATTATTAAATCAATCAATCAATCAATCAATAAATAAATAAATAAATAAATAAAAATAAATTAAAATAAATAAAAAAATAAAATCAATAACAAGAAATAAAAATAAATAAATCAATAAATAAAAATAAATAAATAAATAAAAATAAAAATAAAAATAAATAGATAAAAAATAAATAAAAATAAATATATAAGTAAATAAATAAAAAAAAGAATGAATTAAAAAATAAATAAAAATTTATAATTAAAAAGAAATAAATAGAAATAAAAAAATAAAAATAGAAAAATAAATAGATAAATAAAAATAAATAAATAAATAAATAAATAAAAAATAAATAAATAAAAAAATAAAAAATAAACAAATGTAAATAGATAAAAACCAATAAATAAATTAATAAATTAATAAATAAATAAAAAAGTTAAATAAATAAAAATTAATAAACATAAGTAAATCACAAAAATAAATACGTAAAAATAAATAAAATAAATAAACAAATATATAAATAAAAATAACTAACCAAATAAATAAATAAAAAATAAATAAAATTAGTAAAAATTAAAATAAAAATAAAAATAAATAAAAATAAATGAATGATAAACTAAAAATAAAAAATAAATAGTAATAAAAATGAAGATATATAAATAGAAATTAACAAAAATAAATATAAAAAGAAATAAATTAATAAAAATAAATAAATAACTAAATAAAAATAGATAAATAAATAAAAATAAATAGATAAATAAAAATAAATGAATAAATAAAAAATAAATAAAAATAAATAATTAAAAAATTAATGAAAATAAATAAATAAATAAAAATAAATAAGTAATAAATAAATAAATAAAAATAAAAAATAAATGAAAATAAATAAATAAATAAATAAATAAGAATAAAGAAAATAAATAAATAAATAAATAAATATAAAAATTATAAAAAAAAATAAAATAAATAAAAAGATAAATAAAAATAAAAATAAAAATATATAAATAAAAATTTAAAATAAATAGATAAATAAATAAATAAAGATAAATAAATAAAAATACATAAATAAATGAATAAATCAATAAAAAATAAAAAAAATAAAAATAAATAAAATAATAAATAAATATTAAAAAATCAACAAAAATCTATAAAAATAAATA
>JANJGK010004477.1:22500-27500 GCA_039081455.1 Macrobrachium rosenbergii
ATAAATAAAAATATATAATTAAATAAATAAAGAAAATAGATAAATTAAGAAAATAAATAAAAAGAAATAAAAATAAAAATAAAATAAATAAATAAATAAATAAAAATAAGTAAATAAAATAAATAAATGAAAATAAATGAATAAATATATATAAATAAATAAAAAATAAAAAAATAATAATAAATAAATAAAAGCACATAAATAAATACACGAAATAAATACAAAATAAAGAAATATAAATAATATATAAGATTACATAAATAAAAATAAATAAGAATAAAAAAAGAAATAAAAATAAAAATAAATAAATATAAATAAGTAAACAAAAAATTAAAATAAATAAATAAAGAAATAAAATTAAAATAGATAAAATAAATAAATAAATGAAATAAATAAATAAAAATAAAAAAGTAAATAAATAAAAAATAAATAAATAAAAAGAAAAAATAAATTAAGATGAATAAATAAAAAATATATTAATTAATAAAAGTAACTAACTAAAAATAAATGAAATATAAATAAATAAATAAAAATACATAAATGAAAATAAATAAATAAAAAATAAATAAAGAAAAATAAATAAATAAATAAATAAAAATAAATAAATAAGTAAATAAAGATAAATAAATAAAATTAAATAAAAATGAATAAATAAAATTGAATTAAAAGAAATAAAAGATAGAAAAATAAAAAAAGAAAAGAAAAAATAAATAAAAAATAATAAATGAAGCTATAAACTAAAAAGCTAAAAACTAAAAAACAAAAAAAAAGAAAAACAAAAAATAAAATAAAAGATAAAAAAATTTGAAAAATAAAAAAATAAAATAGAGAAATAAAAAATAAAAATAATAAAAAATAAAAAAATAAACAAATAAAAATTAAAAAAAATAAAATAAAAAATAAATGAATAAAAAAATTTAAAAAATAGTAAATACATAAATTACTTAAAAATAAATATAAAATAAAATAAATAAAAATGAAAAATAAATAAAAATAAATTAAAATAAAATAAAAATAAAAAATATAAAAAATATAAAATAGATAAATAAATAAAATAAATAAATAAATATGAATAAAAAAGTAGAAATAAATAAACAAATAAAAATAAAAAAACAAAAATAAATATAAATAAATAAAAATAAATAAATAGAAATAGATAAATAAAAATGAATAATTAAAAATAAATAGACAAAAATCAATGAAAATAAATAAAAATAATATATAAAAATAAATATATAAATCAATAAAATAAATAAATAAAAATAATTAAATAAAAATAAATAAATAAAACTTTATAAATTATTAAAAATAAATAAATTTAAAAAATAAAGGTAGTTAATAGAAAAATAAAATAAATTAATAAATAAAAAAATTTAGAAATAAATAAAATAAAAAATTAATAAAAAATAAAAATAAATAAGTAAATAAAAATAAATAAGAAAATAAAAATAAATAAATAAATAAATAAAAATAAATAAATAAGTAAATAAAAAAATAAATAAGTAAATAAAAAAATAAATAAATATATATATAACAATCAATAAGTAGATAAATATATAAATAATTAAAAATAAATAAAAAAATAAAAACAAATAAATATAACAAATAATTAAATAAAAATAAATAGATAAAATAAATGATTATAAATAAATGAAAATAAATAAAAACAAATAAATAAAAAATAAAAAAGATAAATAGATATAAAGATATATTAAAAAAATAAATAAATATATAAATAACAAATAAAAATAAATAAAAAACAAAAATAAATAAAATTAAATATATATCTAAATAAAGAATAAATAAATAAAAAATAAATACATAAAAAAATTAATAAATAAATAAAAGAATAAAAAAGATAAAAAGTAAATAAATAAAAATAAGGAAATAAACAAATGAAAATAAATAAAAATAAAAATGAAAAAATAAAAAAAATAAATAAATGAGAATTAAAAATCAAAATAAATAAATAAATAAATATAAAAGAATAAATAAAAATAAATAAATAAATAAAAATAAATAAAGAAATAAAATTAAATAATTAAAAATAAATAAACAATTAAAAATGAATAAATAAAAATAGTTATATAAATAAAATAAATAAAGAAATAAAAATAATTAAATAAATAAAAATAAATAAATAAACATAAATAAAAAAATAAATAAATAAATCGATAAAAATAAATAAATAAATGATAAAAAATAAATAAATAAAATACATAAATATAAAAAATAAATAAAAATTAATAAATAAAAATATATAGCTAAATAAAAATAATTAGATAAAAAAATAAATAAATAAAATAAATAGGTAATAGAAATAAAATAAAAACAAATAAAAATAAAAATACAGAAATGAATAAATAAAGATAAATAAATAAAAATAAATAAATAAAAACAAATATATAAATAAAAATAAATTAATATATAAATGAAATAAATAAAATAACTAAATAAAAATAAACATAATAATAAGGAAATAAAAATATATAAATAAAAACAAATAAATAAAAATAAAAATAAGTAAATAACTAAATAAATAAAAATAAATAAATAAAAATAAATAAATGAAAATAAAAACAAAAATAAATAAATGAATAAATAAAAATAAATAAACAAATAAATACAAATAAACAGAATAAAAAAAAATATAAAAATGAAAATAACTAAAAAACAAAAATAAATAAATAAATAAATAAAAAACAAGTAAATAGATAAAAAATATATAAATAAATAACTTTAATAAATAAATAAAAATAAATATATAAAAATAGATGAATAAAAATAAATAACTAAAAATAAATAAATAAAAATAAATAAATGAGAAACAATAAATAAATAAAAATGAATAAAGAAAAATTAGTAAATTAATAAAAAATAAAAATAAATAAATAAATAAAAATAAATTTATAAATAAATACAAACAAATAAATATATAAATAAGATTAAATTAAGAAAAATAAATAAATAAAAATAAAAAATAAATGAATAAAAATAAATAAAAATAAATAAATAAAAATTAATAAAGTTAAATAAATAAAAATAAATAAATAACAACAAATAAACAAATAAATAAAAATTATTAAATAAATAAGAAGAAATAACAAGAAAGAAATAAAATTAAATAAATTAAAAATAAATAAATTAAAAATAAATAAATAAAAATAAAAGAATAAAAAAATAAAAAAAATTAAAATAAATAAATATATAAATTAATAAATAAATAAATAAATAAATTAAAAAATAAAAAAAATAAATAAACAAAAATAAGTAAAAAATAAAAATATGTAAATAAATAAAAATTAATAAATAAATAAAAACAAATAATAAAAATAAATAATAAATACCGGGTAAATAAATAAATAAATAAATAAATAAAAATATAAATAAATAAATAAATAAATACAAAATAAAAATAAATAAATAACAAAAATAAATTAATAAACAAAAATAAATAATAAATAAAAGTAAATAATACCGGGGAAATAAATAATAATAAATAAATAAATAAAATATATAAATAATACAAATAAATCAATAAATAAATAAATAAAAATAAAAAATAAATAAATAAACAAACAAAATAAATAATAATAAATAATAAATAAAAATAAATAAATAATTAAACCTCAATAAACAAAAATAAATAAACAATAAATAAATAAAACTTAATAAATAAAAAAATCAATGATATAGAATAAATAATAAATAAAAAAAAGAAATAAATTAAAAAATCATTAAATACAAATAATAAATAAACAAATAATCAATAAAAATAAATAAATAAAATTAAGTAAAAAACTAAATAAATAAAAAATCTATCAAATAAAAAAAATAAATAAAAACAAATTAGTAAATAAGAATAAACAAACAAATAAAATAAATATATTGATTAAAAAATGAATAAAAAAAAGTAATAATTAAAAAAAAAATAAGTAAATAAATAAACATAAATAAATCAATAAAAAACAAATTAAATAACTTAATAAAAAAATTTTAAAATAAATAATTAAATAAAAGAAAAAAATAAAAACAAATATATAAATAAATAAAAATAAATAAATATAAAAATAAAAAATAAATAAAATAAAAAATAAATAAAATAAAAAATAAAAAAACAAAATAAATAAAAATTAAATAAATGAAAATAAATAAAAAATAAAAATATATAAATAAATAAATAAAAGAAAATAAATAAATTAAATAAAAATGAATAAAAATAAATAAATAAAAATAAGTAAAAATAAAAAAGTAAAAAATAAATAAGTAGATAAAAAAATAAATATAAATAAAGAAGTAAATAAATAAAAATAAATAAATAAGAATGAATAAATAAAAATAAATAAAAATTAATGAATAAAAAGAAATAAATAGAAATAAAAAAGTAAATAAAAATAATACATACAAAACAAAAAAATAGAAAAAATATAAATAAATACACAAAAACCACTAAATAAATTAATAAACAAAAATGAATAAAAAATAAATAAATAAATTAATAAATAAAAGTAAATAAAAAATGAATAAATAAAAATAAATAGAAAATAAACTAATAAACAAATAAAAACAATTAAACAAATCAACAAATCAACAAATCAACAAATCAACAAAACAACAAATCAACAAATAAATAAATAAATGAATAAATAAATAAATAAATAAATAAATAAATAAATAAATAAATAAATAAATAAATAAATAAATAAATAAATAAATAAATAAAAATAAAATAATAAACAAACAAATAAAAATTAGTAAAAAATAAATAAATAAAAATAAATGAAAATATATAGATAAATAAAATAATAAATAAATAAAAATAAAAAATAGATATAAATAAATGAATAAAAATAAATAAAGATAAATATAAAAAATAAATAAATAAATAAATAATAAATAAATAAGAATACAAATAAATTAAAATAAATAAATAAATAAAAATAAATAAATAAATGAAAGTAAATAAAAACAAATAGATAAATAAAAATAAATAAATAAGA
>JANJGK010004477.1:37500-40000 GCA_039081455.1 Macrobrachium rosenbergii
AATAAATAAAAATAAAAATAAGAATAAATAAATAACTAAATAAATAAAAAAAAATACAAATAAAGAAATATATATAAATTATAAAATATATAAATAAAATTTAAATAAATAAAAAATAAAAAAGTAAATAAAAAATAAATAAATAATTAAATAAAAATAAATAATTAAGTATATAAAAAATAGATAAAAAAAATAAAATAAATAAAGAAACAAATAAAAATTAATAGATAAAAAATAAATAAATAAAAAAATTAGAGAATAAAAATAAATAAAATAAATAAAAATAAATAAATGAAAATAATAATAAAAAATTTATAAATAAATAAGTAAAAGTAAATAAATGAAAATAAATAAATATATGAGTAAAAATAAACAAATGAAAATAAATAAAAATAAGAAAAAAATTAAATCAATCAATCAATAAATAAATAAATCAATCAATAAATAAAAATAAAAAATAAAAATAAATAAAAATAAATAAAAAAATAAAATAAATAACAAGAAATAAAAATAAATAAATCAATAAATAAATAAATAAAAATAAATAAAAAAATAAATAGATAAAATAAATGTAAA
This sequence comes from Macrobrachium rosenbergii, assembly GCA_039081455.1. NCBI lineage: Eukaryota > Metazoa > Arthropoda > Malacostraca > Decapoda > Palaemonidae > Macrobrachium > Macrobrachium rosenbergii. The sequence goes on from JANJGK010004477.1 coordinate 38,077, forward strand.
TAAATAAATAAAAAATAAGAATTAATAATTGAAAATAAATAAAAAATGTATAATTAAAAAGAAATAAATAAAAAAATAAAAATAAATAAATAAATAAATAAGAATAAATAAAAACATAAATAAATAAATTAAAATAAATAAATAAATAAAAAATAAAAAAAATATGAATAGATAAAAACCAATAAATAAATTAATAAATTAATAAATAAATAAAAAAGTTAAATAAATAAAAAAAATATATAAATAAATAAAAAAATAAATACGTAAAATTAAATAAAATAAGTAAACAAATATATAAATAAAAATAACTAACCAAATAAATAAAAAAAAAATGATATTAGTAAAAATTAAAATAAAAATGAAAATAAATAAAAAATAAATGAATGAAAAACTAAAAATAAAAAAATAAATAGAAATAAAAAATGAAGATAAATAAATAAAAATTAATAAAAATAGATATAAAAAGAAATAAATAAATAAAAATAAATAGATAAATAAAAATAAATGAATAAATAAAAAATAAATAAGAATAACTAATTAAAAAAATTAATGAAAATAGATAAATAACTAAAAATAAATAAGTAATAAATAAATAAATAAAAATAAAATAGAAAAATAAATAAATAACAATAAAGAAAATAAATAAATAAATAAATAAGAATAAAGAAAATAAATAAATAAATAAATATAAAAATCATTTAAAACTAAATAAAATAAATAAAAAAATAAATAAAAATAAAGATAAAAATATGTAAATAAAAATTTAAAATAAATAGATAAATAAATAAATAAAGATAAATAAATAAAAATAAATAAATAAATGAATAAATCAATAAAAAATAAATAAATAAAAATAAATAAAATAATAACTAAAAATTAAAAAATCAATAAAAATAAATAAATAAAATAATTAATAAATAAATAAAAATAAATAAAAAATAAAAACAAAGTAAATTAAAAATGAATAAAATATACAAAAAATAAGTTAATAAAAATATATAAATAAATAAATAAAAATAAATAAATAAAATAAATAAATAAAATTAAATAAAAATAAAAATAAATAAAAAGATAAACAAGAGTAAATTAATAAAATAAATAAATAAAAAGAAATGAATAAATGAAAATAAAGAAAAAATATATATATATATAAATATACGAAAATAAATAAATAATAAAAAAAAATAAATTAAAATAATGAATAAATAAAAAAATAAATAAATAAAAATAAATAAATACATAGAAGTAAACAAATAAATAAATATAAATAAATAAATAAAAATAATTAGATAAATAAATAAAAAGACATAAATAAAAAATATATAAATAAAAATAAAAAATAAATAAAAATAAATAAACAAATAAAAAAATGAAAATAAAATAATATAAAAAACTAAATAAAAAAAAAATTAAAAATAAATAAATGAAAAAAATTTAAAAAATAAATAAATAAAAAGAAAGTTAGATAAATAACTAAATAAAAATAAATACATATAAATAATGAATAAAAAATAAATAAATAAAATAAAAAAATAAAAATAAATGAATAAAAATAAATTCATAAATAAATAAGTAAATAAAAAATAAACAAATAAAAAAAATAAATAAATAAATAAAAATAAACAATAAAAATAAATAAATAAATAAAAATAAATAAATAAATAAAAATAAATAAATAAAAATAAACAAATAAAAATTAATAAGTAAATAAATAAAAAATAAATAAATAAAAATAGAAAATAAAAATAAATAAATGAAAAATAAATAAATAAAAATAAACAAATAAATAAAAAATAAATATAAATAAAAAAAATCAATAAAAATAAATAGAATAAAAAAAATAAATAATTAAAAACTAATAATTAAAAATAAAGAGATAAATAAAAATAAATAAATAAAAATAAAAACAAATATATAAAAATAA
>JANJGK010004477.1:52500-60000 GCA_039081455.1 Macrobrachium rosenbergii
TGTGGGTTCTTTGAAATTTCCAAGTGGCTGATTACAAACTTCTATATTTCCAATTCCAACCTCTCTATTTCAACCAGAGATTCCTCCAAGTCTCATGAATAACATAAGAGAAAATATTACCTCATTACAACTCCACGTTCCAGGTAAAAAACGGCCATGACATAAAATTTGCATATCATTACTGTCATTATGAATGCCATTCCCTCTGATAAGAGTACAGTAATTGACTTTGGAACGCTAATGACAAAGCAGGTATATGTCACTCAATCAGAGAAATTAAAATATTCACAGGGGAAATACTCACAACCGCCACGTGATCTAAAGGCCATTTCACCCACTTTTTCTGAGAAAGATCTTTTGCTGAAGGATTTTCATCAACTTAAGCTTTTTCTTTTGAAGACTCGTGAGGACCTTTGAATAAACATCAACGAATAACCTCAAAACTTTTATTCTTTCTTATTCAGTTGGCTCTCAGGCCTCATTGGAATGCATTGCCAAGTGCACCACACAGGAAAAGTCTTTGAGCAGCTGTGCGTGGGACATATATAGTGTCTTTTCAAAGGGCAGACAATCGAAGCCGATTCAATTAAACTGACAAACAACAGGAATCCGTCACAACAACGAGCAGAGGAAATAGGATAAAATCAGCCACAGATCCTTTAAGGGATGCTGTCTCATAGAAAGATACCCCTCCCTCTCCAACTCCCTCCCCACCCCGGGAGTCAGAGGGGACCTAACGACCTCCAGATTCCTTAATTGCCTGTTGCTGCAAGGCGCCTTCTATAAATTGTTCTCCTGCATACTGCAATATAAGGCGAATAATTATTGTTCAGCGAGAGTTGGAAATATGGCCTATATATAATATGAAGGTTTATCATTCTCGCTTTTGTTTGATTCTTATGAACTTTTCCTTTTATATATATATATATATATATATATATATATATATATATATATATATATATATATATATATAGTTAAGGATATTCATTCCTCCCTCCAATTTAGCTCCTATCTAGCTAACTTATTTAGAGGATATATTTCCCGTTAGCTTATAGCTGGCGCCAATATGGCGGAACTCCGTTGTTTTCACACATAGGGACAGAGAACGCATGCTTTCCCGGCCTACAGGAAATGCCCACGCCGGGTAAGACAATGAGCCTCCCTCTTAAAACCCCCCTTGCTACCAGAACACACCTAGATTTCCCCCCCCTTAAAGATCGTACGATGCAGGAACAATACTCACAACCCCGTCTCCCCCCCATCGCCTGAGCGGGAGGAGCATTTAGCGTTTAGGAAGGCCTATAGGCGTATCGAAATTAGGGGATGCGGTAGGACTTCATTCTGTCAGGCCTTAGACCTAAGGTCTCCTTTCCTCTGTGATTTGCTGGCGTATGACCTCTTGCAGGTACAGCTGCTCCCCCCCACCCCCCCAATACCGAATGCCCTCCTTTTCAAAAGGGGGGAGAGAGAGTCTCCACTGATTTTGTCCGGAGCGGACGCTTCTTCCATCTCCGCTGGTGTGGCGATCGCCGACTACAGCCTATCCGATTTCAGGTGCCTGTAACCACCATTAAAGGGGGAAACACTAGACACGTGGTACGATCGCAAAATTCCATGCTCCCATACCCACCTGCCACCACATTTCCTGGTCGTAGTTCAGAGAAGTTTCCGTTGTGGCCAACTGATCGTATGAAGTATTTCCTCCATCCTGGAACACCATCATATGCATTAATATTCCACGTAATCAGGGCAGACTGAATGTAATTACTACCATTGAACTGATTATGGCAGACTGAATGTAATCATTATCTTTGAACTGATTATTGCAGATTGGCCCCATTTTTATCCACTTGCCTGTTGCCAATGCTTGTCATTATTGTTACTGTGCCCTATCATGAATCTGTCCCTCAGTGATTTTGTCGAATGGTGTCTAACTGTTGATTTGCTAATGTTAATTTGCTAAGTTATAAATAAATCACAATAAATTGGCAAACGAATTCTAAATTCCAGTATGGCGACCTTCCACCTTAAATTATAACACCAGGAAAATTCTGAGGTAAGTCTTCACCTAATCCCCTTATGTTTACAAACTGGACTCCCTTGGATTTTGTGACAGCATCAATTATAATTTTGTATGCAAATTCTCATCTCCCCAGTCCAGTCTGTAACAGTGACGACCAAATGCCAGGATATAGTCAAATAGCTAAATTAGCTTCGTTATTAAGCTAGACTAGAAAAACCAGGAATATTTAAAATCGATTATTTCATTCATGATAACCATTTCATTGTAAAAATCACAGGAAGCGATAGTAGCCGTAAAACAGTGTGTGTGCATGTCCTAATATTAAGGAAATAAGAGTAATATTAATATTTCTTTTTAAAACTCAACAATTGTCGTAGCATTAAAAGCGTTCATAACAAGGGAACGCATAGGGTTCTTATATTAGCGAAACCGAGAGGAAGGCGCGAAATATTCGCCCCGCAAAATTTCTAGAGTGTAGGAAAAGTGTCGGGTTATAGACGAATAAAATTAGGATTTAGGAAGTGCTAGCTAGGGAATTTTGCATGTGTGAGCTAGGACCAGTGGCTAGGAGTCTATTTCAGAATAGTTACGGCAAAGTGATAAATTTTGAAATAACGATTAGTTTACGGGAATCCATATAGCGATATCTGGCATTTATACAGCCAGCCAACCAGCGTTGTGTTCACAGCGCGCATGCGTCAACCTGTCCCAGTGTTGGAAAAAGTTCCCAGCATTTATTTTGCATATTAAAGTATTAACATAAAGTAAAGGACAGTGCTGATATTCAAAGATTAATAATTCATTTCGTATTTTAAAACCCGCATGTAGCAAGAAAGTGCAGTTTGTTTTGTTTCCCTTTTTCGCCATCCAAATCCAATTTCGTCTTTGTGCACGGCGAGCAAGTCTCCGCGATCAGCTGTTAACCGCGCAAAGTCGTTCCCACAACGTTCGTTCAAGGAACGAACCTCCTCCTTGTGTGCTTAACGAAAATCGGGAAACGGTGCGAAACAATTTGAAACGCCCTTGCGTACTCCTAACTTTTCTATGAGAGCAAGCAGTAGCAATTCCATAATATATTTAACTTAACGTATTTTCACAACAATAATTTAGTTTTGCTTAAGCGTAAAATAAAGGGATTATAACTTCATAACAAATACGTGCCATTTCATATCGCTCACAGAGAGAGAGAGAGATCTTTTTTTTCTCCTCTTCCCCTTTCTCTTGCCTCTCGTATTAGTGCATTTTTTTTTTCTCACGGGACAAACGTAATTCACCTTATTTGGGATCACTAATAAATTATAAAAGGTAGATACAAAGAATTAGATTAATAACAAAACCTGAAATTTCAAATTTCTAACCCATTTAAAATCTTATTATATATACTCTGCGAAATTTCTGCACGCTTGTGCTTAGCGGATTAATCAAGCAAACCCACCTTTTCTTTCCAAGTGCTTCAACCCAGACCATTTAGCGTGCACTATAAAGTGCATATAGATTATATCTTGTGACGTGTTCCAACTGATGTGCGGGAGTGGGTATATTTTATCTCAGACTTGCGTGTTGCAAGTGCTAAACCATTGCACATTAAGTGCCTGCCTCGTAGCCCCCTGTCCTCATGTCAGGCAGCGCCCACTAGTTCTCATAACTAGCTAACCACTCGTGTCACATCCAGTTCCATTTCTCTCAGTGCCACTAATCTGTGGCACTGCTAAGCACCCAATCACTGAAGCACTTATCTTTCTCCTTTCACTTTCCTATCTCTTCCATTCTGTTGGGGTCTCTCATTTACCTTTCTACTCTCTATTTACCTTCTGCTCCGGCAGAGTACCTCACCTTCAGTGCCAATTCATGCACTGACATTTTGCATTGCTCCACGGAGCGCACCGGCACCACAGTGCCACCCAAATAAAGCAACCTCTTATAAGTCATTGCACCTGTGTGGAAGAAACAGAGTGCCATACAACCAGTGTTTCCGCCCATAAGGACCGCAGCTCCTTCAGGAACACCTCATTAACAGTGTATCCACCCATAAGGACCATAGAGCCTTCAGGAGCACTCCATTTACCAGCGTATACACCCATAAGGACTCAGACTTCCTTCAGGAACGCTTTTCCCTAGTGTGACCCTCGCAAGGCACACTCCTCCACAGTGCCACCTCATTCAAAGGTGCCACTCATTGAAGTGCCGCTAGTCTAAGGACACTTCCTCATCGTCACAAACCTTTTCCTTCGGGAACACCCACGTACCTCACTCAGCACCCCTTCCCATCAGCAACATGTCAACCGAGGAGCATCAATATTTCAGGAATATAGGGAAGGAGGGCAGTCTTTCCTGCCAGGCCCTTCAAAGGTTTGTAAAGGAACAGATCGCTGAGAAGAGAAAATATGAAGAAGAACAAAGACATCAAGAAGCCGAGCAGCGGAGAGAAGAAGAAGAAAGAGAAGAAAGATGGAGACAACATGAACTAGCCCTCAAAGACCGGGAGCTCGAGTTGGAGAGAGCCAAGAAGGACAGTGCAGAAGCTTTAGCAGCCCAACAAGCATCTAGCCCCACCCCATCGGCCACAAATACCTCTCTGTCGACAGTCAATAACCTTGTGGGAAAGTGGACTGAAGACGAGCCGGAACAATGGCTCGAAGAGATCGAATTCCTCTTTGAGACCTATGACGTCAGCCTGGCTGAGAGGGCCTTACTGCTTACCAAGCACTTAGACGGGAAGGCTAAGGCTGCTCACCGAGCCCTGGAAAGAGATCAACAAGGGAACATGGCTGCCGTCGGTGAGGCCATCGCTAAGGCGTATGAGATCACCCCTGAGAGGTGCAGACAAAGATTCAGAGGTATGGCTAAGAATGTCGGCTGGTCTTGGATGGAATGGGCTTGCCATAAAACCCAATCGGGGACCCGCTGGCTAGAGTCTATGCGGTGCGACACCTTTGAGGATTTGTTCAACCGGACCATGCTGGAGGATCTCTTCCAGTGTGTGCCCGGGCCTCTGGCTGTGTATCTTAATGATAAGCAGCCAGCCACCCTCAAGGAAGCCTGCCACTTAGCTGATGCCTGGGAGACATACAACCCCTCCCATGGCACCTTGCAGCGCAAAATAGTGCCACCCGGACACCTCTCAGGCCTCAATCGCTCGCGGAATGGCCAGCCTAACAAACCTCCGTGTCCCATATGTAAAAGGTATGGCCATGCCGAAGCAGATTGCCGTTATAAGGATGGCAATCAGCAGGACCACAACTCTCGGCAGCCTACCAGCAACCGTCAGTCCTCCTCTCCGCCAAATTCAACACCGGCTTCCCAGCATACCGTCACTGCCGGGAGATCAACTGTGGAGCTGCAGGCCACTCTTCTGCTGGGTATCCTGCGTGCCCAAAACATGTGGTCACGCCCAGGCATGTGAACATGATCAGTGCCACCGCCTCCTTAGCTGAGCTGCTGGAGAGAACTCACCCTGAGAGGGTCTGGACACAGACCGTCTCAGTGGCTTCTCTGGACGGTCCCAGCCCACCAGTGCACCTGCCAACTACTGCCGACACTGGCTCGGACATTAGTCTGATCGATCGGGCCCAGGTGCCCGCCAGTGCCACAGTAGAGGAGCACACAAAGTGGACAGTGATCTGGGTGGATGAACAGTCCCTGACCGTCCCCACAGTTGAGCTCAGGGTGATTACCCCTTGGAGCAATAAGGTGCATCGTCTTGGCGTTGTCAAGCGAATTAGGCACGGAGTGGAGTTCCTGCTTGGTCGAGACATCCTCTGGGGATGTCCCACCCCCACCCCACTCTGTTGCCTGACTGCTTCCGCCAGCACCTCCAGCACCACACCTTCAGATAGGGACACAGCCCCTGTGACAGATGTGCCCCCGTCCACCAATACTAATCAACCACATTTTGGGCCTAGTCCGTGGGTCTTGCGACCGGACGGCCACCCACGAATCACTCCCTCATTCCAAAGGGACCGAACTAATTACCGCTGCAGGCCCTGCAACGTGAGGGGTCACTCTGAGAGATGGGCAAAGTGCCCCAGTAGGCTAGCCACAGCGGCCAACTCCACTAAACTAAGAGGCCCAGCCCTCCCATTAAGACAGGAATTGCTGTCCAACCTCATGCCAGGGACTCCGAGGGGTCTCGATCCCCCGGGTCCCCATTCAGCTTTGTCTGACATTACTTCACTGCCAGTGCCCCTTGCCAGCACTGGTCAGTGCCAAGCTCCATCCATCTTGGTGGGATGCTCCCTAACAAGCGCACCTCCCGAGCCGGGACCTGAGTCAGTGCCCGTGCCGGGCCCCGAACATGACTTGGATCCTCCTACGGGAGATCCCTCAAATCTCGCCACTGTGCTCATCGCACAGTGCAAACCGCCGACCCCGGATGTTTCTTCTTCCCACACTCTTCCACCTGCTGAGGATGACCCTCTAGCAGGCCTTGACGTTACCTCTTTTCTGGTCGACCAGGGACTGTCCGGCCAGGACGCAGATGCTGGTTCCCTTCCCACGACGGTTGTTGCAGCAGCCGAAGTAGGAGGCCAGCCCGTAGCCCTTGAGGATGCCCCTGATCCTGCTCCTGATGGCACTCCTGGCCGTTCTTCAGAGTTAGTACCCTCATCGCCCCCTAGGAATGGCCTAGCCAGACCCTGGAGGCCCTCGAAGAAGAAGAAGAAGGGACAGAAGAAATTGACTCAGTGAGTCAGAGCCATAAGCTCTCTTGGCACTCGTGCCCGTTGGCACAGTGCCGCTTCCATCTCAGAGCGATCCTGGCACCTGCCCAGAGAGGGTAGCCTGTGTGACCTCTGAGCCCATAGCATTAACCGTTAACCACCTAGGCCTTTGTAATACTAACCCCTTTCCAACTAACCTCTTTCCAACCCACTCTAGACTCAAACTGATATATTACTTAACCATACATTGTGAATTACCCTTCAGGTTAGGCAAGTTTCAATTTGTTGCGTGCTAGCCGTAAAACGTAGTCCCGATCATAACTCAGTGCGTGCCATTTTTTAGTGCAAGTTCGTGCAGTGCCAGAGTCGTGGGGATAGTAGGTTAGGTTAGGTTGAGTGTTTACCGTGTGCATTTGTCTAGGCGTAGTTTTATCCCGTCATCCTAGCCCGTTAGTAGAAGTATCTATATCCTTAGGTAGGTTAGGCCTGTAAATTAGCCAATTCAGAACCCCTCTTAGCAGTTAGGTAGGTTCCTTTAGATGTGCAGAGCTACAATCCTTAAGGGGGGACCGGTTAATGATATCCATTCCTCCCTCCGATTTAGCTCTTATCTAGCTAACTTATTTAGAGGATATATTTCCCGTTAGCTTATAGCTGGCGCCAATATGGCGGAACTCCGTTGTTTTCACACATAGGGACAGAGAATGCATGCTTTCCCGGCCTACAGGAAATGCCCACGCCGGGTAAGACAATGAGCCTCCCTCTTAAAACCCCCCTTGCTACCAGAACACACCTAGATTTCCCCCCCTTAAAGAT
>JANJGK010004483.1:0-57500 GCA_039081455.1 Macrobrachium rosenbergii
GCAGACTAATTGGGGTTTTAATAAGGAGAAGTGTCCGAAGCAGACTAATTGGGGTTTAATAAGGAGAAGTGTCCGAAGCAGACTAATTGGGGTTTAATAAGGAGAAGTGTCCGAAGCAGACTAATTGGGTTTTAATAAGGAGAAGTGTCCGAAGCAGACTAATTGGGGTTTAATAAGGAGAAGTGTCCGAAGCAGACTAATTGGGGTTTAATAAGGAGAAGTGTCCGAAGCAGACTAATTGGGGTTTAATAAGGAGAAGTGTCCGAAGCAGACTAATTGGGGTTTAATAAGGAGAAGTGTCCGAAGCAGACTAATTGGGGTTTAATAAGGAGAAGTGTCCGAAGCAGACTAATTGGGGTTTAATAAGGAGAAGTGTCCGAAGCAGACTAATTGGGGTTTAATAAGGAGAAGTGTCCGAAGCAGACTAATTGGGGTTTAATAAGGAGAAGTGTCCGAAGCAGACTAATTGGGGTTTAATAAGGAGAAGTGTCCGAAGCAGACTAATTGGGTTTTAATAAGGAGAAGTGTCCGAAGCAGACTAATTGGGGTTTAATAAGGAGAAGTGTCCGAAGCAGACTAATTGGGTTTTTAATAAGGAGAAGTGTCCGAAGCAGACTAATTGGGATTTAATAAGGAGAAGTGTCCGAAGCAGACTAATTTGGTTTTATTAAGAAGTGTCCGAAGCAGACTAATTGGGTTTTATTAAGAAGAAGTGTCCGAAGCAGACTAATTGGGTTTTATTAAGAAGAAGTGTCCGAAGCAGACTAATTGGGTTTTATTAAGAAGTATCCGAAGCAGACTAATTGGATTTTATTAAGAAGTGTCCAAAGCAGATTAATTGGGGTTTATTAATTAGTGTCCAAAGCAGACTGAATGGCTTATATTATATATATATATATATATATATATATATATATATATATATTATATATATATACATATATATATATCTACAGATAGATAGATAGATATATATCTTACTCATATCTACTTTACCACACAACTTTATATTATAAAAATAGAATTGCATGTGCGCAAGTGACTGCCTGCATCCGTGATCCTTACTCAACAGGAATCCCTGTAGGAGGTGGACGGTTCCTGTTCCTGTTCCAAACATGACGTCACTGTTCCAGCTCAAATGTTCAGCAACCACCAGGAAAGCCGTTAGGGAAGCCATTGACACTCTCTGGTGGTTGGATATTTTGCTGTTCATGATAGATGCATCTGTACCAATTTCAGTGGGATTCTGCATTTCTATATACAACAAAGCTTCCATAAGGTTCAGCTCTTTTGCAATTATCATTATCATTATTATTATTATTATTATTATTATTATTATTATTATTATTATTATTATTATTATTCAAAAATTCATTTAGTACTGTAATTAATCTGACAAGGAACGAAATTTTTGTTCGCAAAAAGCTTAAACATAATGAACAGAAAATAACCAGCACACTCACACACACGCACTATACAACGGGAGTTCAAAGAGGCAGGTGCACAGAGTGAAGAAAACGACGTTTGAGCTTTACATATTGATTGCGAGATTCATTCGGAATCTGCAACGTCACACATATTCAGACAAATTTCGTCTTTGGTGACTCTCAAGACACAGACTCATTGACTCCCAATGAACCGTATATATATATATATATATATATATATATATATATATATATATATATATATATATATGTATATATATATATATAATATATATATATATATATATATGTATGTATGTATATATGTGTATATATATACATGTGTGTGTGTGGGGTGTGTGTACGTAATCGGGATTTTGTTCAGGAACCCGAACTGTAATGAAAAAAAGCTGAAAGTGCGGATCGACTCCCATCCTGTTGTCAGTCACAGAACAGGTTGGTTCCAACTCTCTTCTTCTTCTTAATGCCTATATTTTTGACACGTCGTTTTTGCTGAGTCATATGGTTCGTTTTAACTGCAAAGTAAGCAAGCAAAGCTAGCCAAGCAAGCAAGCAAGCAAGGCAAGCAAGTAAAGCAAGCAAGCAATCAAAGCAAGAAAGCAAAGCAAGCAAGTAAAGCAAGCAAGCAAGGCAAGCAAGTAAAGCAAGCAAGCAAGCAAAGCAAGTAAAGCAAGCAAGCAATCAAAGCAAGCAAGCAATCAAAGCAAGCAAGCAAGCAATCAAAGCAAGCAAGCAATCAAAGCAAGCAAGCAGTCAATATAGCAAGCAAACCTATCAAGCCAAACAAGCAAGAAAGGGATCCAGCAAGCAGCCTAACAAGCAAGCAAGCAAATCTATCAGCAAGCAAGCAAATTTACCAGGCAAAGCAAGCAAAACTATCAAGCAATCAAAGCAAAGCAAACTAGCAAGCAAATCCATGAAGCCAAGCAACGTTATTAATCGCACATCTAATGAGAGCATTCATTAGCATTCATTCATTCATTCATTATTCATTCAGATATTTGAAGCGAAGCTTCACTACCCTAATACTATTCTCCTTGTATTTCAAACATTTACTTAGATTTTTATCCTTTTAGTCATTTGTTCATTTATTATGTTTTCCCTTTTTAATAAGTGGTCTGTTTTTTCTGTGCTTCCTCTCCCTTCTGTTACTGCTTTCAAATGAACACCATAATGTGCTTGGAAAGCTTCTTCTGGAATTTCAAGTCAGTGGCCCCTTCCGGTTCTGGCTTCTTCTTCTTCTTCCATATGAACAGGGTTCTTCTTCTTCTTCATCTTCTCAATAATAATAATAATAATAATAATAATAATAATAATAATAATAATAATAATAATAATAATAATAATAATAATTGAAATAAAGAATGAATCACTTTGATAATGCTTTGATAAGACCCATTTCATTGTGCATTTCACTTGAAGAAATCTCCTTCATATATGTAAGTTATATAGTCATTCATTTTCAGTCTTTTTCTTATTGTTATTGAGAAGACTGAACCTCAGTCGCATAGCCAGTTTCCAAAAGGTATCTGAGTGATTCCATCCCCGTAGGGGGGTAGTGCCTGTCTCTCACCTTCACCCTCTTTGTTAATTAGTGACCCCTTTCACCTGCGGCTTCTCTGTATGACCTCCGAGTCTTAGGTCAGCTCTCGGCTTAGTTGGTGCACAGGTAGGTACTCGTTCATGGACACCCCAGTTAATGTTGAGTGAGGTTTCATTTTTCGTCTTTGTATCCAGTGGACGTATGTATGTATGTATGTCATTAACCTCCTCTCTCTCTCTCTCTCTCTGGCGTTGCTAATGTTGTAGAATATGCATCAACAATGGCAAGAGGATAACGATACACTTGGACTTCTCGTTAACTTTCACGTAAGAAAAGATATTCTGAAAAACAGAGGGTTTAGTTAGGATACCCCACAGGTATTCATATTATCCTTCTCTTTTGGGGTATGTACTACACATTGTATATATATATATATATATATATATATATATATATATATATATATATATATATATATATATATATATATATATATATATATGTATATATATATATATATATATATATATATATATATATATATATATATATATATATATATATATATATAAATATTTATATATATATATATATATATATATATATATATATATATATATATATATATTTATTTATTCATTTATTTATTTATTTATTTATTTATGTGTGTGTGTTAAAATCCATTCAAGTAGCGCAGACGTGTTCATCCTATTCTGTAGTTAAATGTCATGTCATAATTAACTCAACAATAACGAAGGCATTAGTAAAGACAATATGACAGTAACATAGAAGGAGAGTAAAAATCAAGTAAACACGGAAAAACGTAACGAAATAAGAGGGAAGCGGAGAGAGAGAGAGAGAGAGAGAGAGAGAGAGAGGGGGGGGGGGGGACTGAATATTGACGAATGCAAAAAGTGGTCAAAAGAGAACATCTTGAAAAGTTGTCCATCTAAGCGAGGGAAGGGCGAAAGGACTCTTCTAAAAGTGGATGATTGACGAGTTCCTGATGTCCCGTCCCCAAGTCCTGTGCCTAGTCTCTTGAGGAGTCCTAAGGACTCTTTTAGAGGGTTGTGGAAAGGGGGAACTTGTGTTTTGATCAGGTGCGGGACCAGAGTTTTCAAAAGAGGGGAATTCGGTTCTTGGGCTTCGAAGGAAATTGTACAGCAGAGTCGAAGTTGACTTACGTATCTCTTTCAGTGGCTGATATTTATTATTATTATTATTATTATTATTATTATTATTATTATTATTATTATTATTATTAGTACTGGTGATGAGATCCACAGTGGTGTAAAGCTTGAATATATATTAAAATTATATAGGCTATTTACTTTACACTTGCACCACTGTGGAATTCTTCACCATTTTAGTAACTCAGGCTATTATGAGATTTTTATGGATTGTTATTATTATTATTATTATTATTATTATTATTATTATTATTATTATTATTATTATTATTATTATTATTATTATTATTATTATTATTATTATCGAAGCATCTCTTCATCTTGGCTTTGTGGAAGTAACAGAGAATTCTAAGAAAGGAGAGTGTCAGGGATATGTTCAGTCATGCATAAATCCTATTGTTCCAAGACTTCATGAAATAAGTTCCAGAGTTACAAGGATCAGGATGTCTCAAAGACTTTTCAGTCCATCCGAGGAGGAGACATCATGTGCTCACTTATCTCTAAGAGCAGGTTTTACTGTTCATTCACAGTGTTCTTCTAATGATTTTGTCTAGCTTTCTTTTAAACTCTTCTTCCACACTGTTGCTGTTGACAACTTCTGGTGGCAGTTTATTCCACGTGTCACATATCTTGTATGTGAAGTTCCCTCAATGAGATGTGTTGTATCTCTTCAGTTCCAGCTTCCATCTATCATTTCTTGCCTGGTTTTTGTTTAAGGTGAAGAGGTTACTGTCTACTTTTGTGATGCCTTTCAGTACTTTGAATGTTTCTATGAGTTGTCCTCGCAATCGTCGTGTTTCTAAGCCATACATGTTCAGGCTCTCTAGTCGTCTTCGGTAACCTATTTGCCTGATGGATGGAATTAACTTTGTGGCTTTTCCTTGTATGTAACCCTTCTAATCTATTTATGTCCTTTCTTAGTGTTGGTGAGCAAAACTGGACTGCACAATGGATGTGTAGAACTGCAGCACCGTTTCCTTGTTTCTGCATTTGAACTGCCTCTTTATGTATCCCACTAGTTTCTGTGCCTCCTCCTTTTTCAGCTTTTATGCTCTGTTTTGTGGATTTTAAGTCCTTGGTAATAATGACTGCAAGGTCCTCTTCTTGTTCTACACTATTTACGTCATTCCAAAGCAGCATGCAGTTGGCAGGAGAATTTTTGCTCCTACTGGTGAAACTTTACGCTTACCCAAATTAAGAGGCATTTGCCATCTTTTTGACCACTCTCCTATTTTCCTTAGATCATTTCCACTGCATCTAGGTCTGTTGCCTTTACCCCGAGAGAGAGAGAGAGAGAGAGAGAGAGAGAGAGAGAGAGAGAGAGAGAGAGAGAGAGAGAGAACCTTACCACGCACTGAGAGAGAGAGAACCTTACCACAAACTGAGAGAGAGAGAGAGCCTTACCACGAATTGAGAGAGAGAGAATGAGGAACCTTACCACGAATTGGGAGAGAGAAAGAAAGAGAGAGAGAAAATTTAATGGTGTTGAAGACTCTCTCTCTCTCTCTCTCTCTCTCTCTCTCTCTCTCTCTCGTCCGATGTCTGCACTAACGTTTGAACACATGATTTCCGTAATCCTTGAAACTGCCAGACAGAGATTCATAATTCGCAATGAATCACAATTAAATGAAATTCCCGTCTGAAAAAGCGACTCCACTCTTAATGAAGGAGTGCATTATGCAAAGCAAGATATTGCGGGAAAGGAATATATAAAATGGATATGAGTAACACCAAGGAAGGTTTTTCATTTTTAAAAATGGGAAACTTCGTAATAAAAAAGAAAAGTGGGAAGGGGGAAAGCGGATGGCTGGTGGAGGGGGAAGGGACGCAGAGGGGATGTAAGAGGGAGGGGGAGGGGGAAATTTCCAGTCCACCGGACGAAGGGAACAGGTCGAAAATTGAGACAGACAGACAGACAGACAGACAGACAGACAGACAGACAGACAGACAGAAGGAGAAGTCGTGTTAAAGAGGAGCAGCATGTGAAAGGGGAGCAAGAGGCACCAGTCAGCCATTTCAACCTGGTGGAAGGACGACGGGACTGGCATCAACCAGTCGCGTACGTGCATGACCAGTTCAAAACACCGTTCTCCAGGACCCAGTATAAATAAATAAGAAAAATGGCGTGAGGCGTGAATAAACCAGAGGAAAGGATTAGCCAAGTTGATAAACGCCCCGAAGGAGGAGGAGGAGGAAGGATGTCACATTTCAAGTTAACAAAATGATATTATATAATCATCAATTCTGATAAAAAACAATCATTCATTTCAAGATTTTATCCATTTTTTCATTGTTTAGTGCGCGCCATAAAAGATCTTTTTTCAAAGTCCCTGATACCGGTGGAGGAGAGAGAGAGAGAGAGAAAAAAAAATTCTAATCTTTCTCTCCTTTCCATCTCTCTCTCTCTCTCTTTCTCTCTCTCTCTCTCTCTCTCTCTCTCTCTCTCTTTAGCTTGCTCTTACGAGTCGAGTTCAATTTTTCAGAGCTTGAAACTTTGCGCCTAGAATTGTTGTTGTTTCAGATTTAGCCAGTCAACAATCATTGCAGTCACCTCTTATAAGGCAAGACAATACCTAACCCCCCCCCCCACCCCGCCCCCTCCATACCTGGTACGGCAAAATTGTAATAATTATGACTGATGACTGAATATCGTTCCTTCCTTTTGTTCACCTTCATTTCATTTCATTTCATTCGCGAGAGAGAGAGAGAGAGAGAGAGAGAGAGAGAGAGAGAGAGAGAGAGAGAGAGAGAGAGAGAGAGGAATGTGTGGGGTGGTGGGAGGGAGGGTAGGAGGGGGATTCTCAGTGTATATCGAGAAGTGGGGGTCGCTGTTTAGGGAAGATTATTGGGACCTTTCTTTTTCCTGTGACTTTTCTCTTGTGACTTTTTCCGTGACTTTTCTCCTGTGACTTTTTTCCTGACTTTTTTCCGTGACTTTTCTCCTGTGACTTTTTTCTGTGACTTTTCTCCTGTGACTTTTCCCCTGTGACTTTTCTCCTGTGACTTTTCTCCGTGACTTTTTCTGTGACTTTTCTCCTGTGACTTTTTCTGTGACTTTTTTCTGTGCTTTTTTTCCTGTGACTTTTTCTGTTTTTTTCCGTGACTTTTTTCTGTGGCTTTTTTCCGTGACTTTTCCCTTGTGACTTTTCTCCTGTGACTTTTTTCTGTGATTTTTTTTTACCTGGATTCGATTCATGTACACTGTTTCGCTGTGTTTAGTACTAGCTGGGGAGGGGGGGTTCAAATGTCCTTTCGAAGGTATTATTATTATTATTATTATTATAATTCATTTGATGAATAACAGTAATAGAAGGACAGGGTACCACCAGGCCGTGGCTAAGTTTCACGGGCCGCGGCTCATGCAGCGTGTAATGATCAAGGCAGCCGAAAACAGAGCTATCTTTCGGTGGTCTCAGTATAATGCTGTATGAGCCGCGGCCCGTGAAACTTTAGCTACGGCTTGGTGGTGGCCTGTCCTATATGGTTGCCAGAGGCACGATTATGGCTAATTTTAACCTTCAATAAAGTAAAAACTACTGAGGCTAGAGGGCTGCGATTTGGTCTGTTTGATGGCAGGAGGGTGGGTGACCAACGTACCGATTTGCAGCCCTCTAGCCTCCTCAGTAGGTTTCAAGATCTGAGGGCGGACAGAAAAAATAAAGTTCTTTTAATGTTTTCAATAAAAAGAGAGAGAGAGAGAGAGAGAGAGAGAGAGAGAGAGAGAGAGAGAGAGAGAGAGAAGAGATGAGAGAGAGAGAGAGAGAGAGAGAGAGAGAGAGAGAGAGAATGATGGTGAGAAAGAGAGAGAGAGCACGCATGTGTACGTGTGTCTTCTGTGTGTACGTAAGCAACCACGTACGTGGTGTTGTCTCATTTTGTTCTCTTTTGAAAATGAATGACGTCCATTTTCTCTCTCTCTCTCTCTCTCTCTCTCTCTCTCTCTCTCTCTCTCTCTCTCTCTCTCTCTCTCTCTCTCTCTCTATATATATATATATATATATATATATATATATATATATATATATATATATGGGAAATTCCTGATGAATTTTTATGGCATATTACAAAAATGATTTTTCTCTTTTAAATGAAAAATTAATGAGTAAATCCTTCTGTAAAATTAAAGTTTTTTTTTGTCATGCTTATATCCATTTTTCCCAGTAGAATAAATCCGTTGTCTTACTGTGAGACGTTCTGTCATGTTTAATGAGAGAGAGAGAGAGAGAGAGAGAGAGAGAGAGAGAGAGAGAGAGAGAGAGAGAGAGAGAGAGAGACCTACGTTATTTCTTGGTCAGTTTCCAGAAGTATTCAAGTTTTATTATAATAATAATAATAATAATACTGCGTAATTTGCTTGTAATGACGTCAGTATTATGCAATTCGTGAATTTATTGTATTTGAATGTTCACTATATGTGTTCTTAGCCTTATACCTACATGTAAACCACCGTAGGCCTACTATAGTTTCCTTTATTTCGCTATTTTTATTCTTTATTACCTTGCCTGGAATCATGTTTTTTCTGACGTCATATCAGAGGCCTCTCTATCTCTAGTACATCTGTAGGCCTTAGGCCTATTATCAACTTCATTTTGCCAGAAGCCTTTTTGATGAGTGTGAAATAAGAGTAGAAATAAGTTCATAATGTGGATATTTCACTGTATTTTCCTGTCCTGATCGCCGTTCTTCAGGCAGCGCGCCTATATACACTGAATGACATGTTTGAGTGCTTATTTCGCCATTAGGCCGCAAGTTCAAGGTATCTAGAGCCCCTACACCCACACACGCGCACTCCCTCAAACTAATCCCCTCCCTCCCTCTCCCCCCCCCCCCACGCCACCTCATGGCTTCGCTGTTGTTCGGATCCACCTGAATGACCAATTTTTTTTCTCTATTTTTTTTTCATATATGATAATACGTCTTGTTATCGTCTCCATTTTATAGAATTATTTTATTTTATCGAGAGAGAGAGAGAGTTATTGTCGAAGGGATGATGTTTCATGCAGTCGCTTGCACACAGACATACATACACACACTCACGATCGTATGCTCTGTCATTAACATTTCCTTTGTCATAATTCTAATCCTTCAAAGTTTTCGTTCAGTATAACGACGTCTCATGGATCCCGATTTTACGGAGAGAGAGAGAGAGAGAGAGAGAGAGAGAGAGAGAGAGAGAGAGAGAGAGAGTTTCTCCTCACCCCACTAGCTTCGGGATCTGTCTATAGGTGTTCATATTCATCAATGTTATATATATATATATATATATATATATATATATATATATATATATATATATATATATATATATATATATATATATATATATACAGCATATATGTATGTATATCAGTCATTATCTTTATAATGACTGAAAATATAGGCCTAGAATTTAACTGAATTCTGTCTTTAATAATATACACATTTTATCCCACATTTGTAAAATTCTGCTCCTTTGGTTTTTTTTCAATGTTAATATTTCGTTTTGAAATTCAAGTACCTCTCTCTCTCTCTCTCTCTCTCTCTCTCTCTCTCTCTCTCTCTACACTTTTCCCTCTTTCTCTACTCCTTTTACTATCCCTCTCTCTCTCTCTCTCTCTCAAAGCGATGAGGCGTGGGTAGGGGTGAGGGTGGCTTTGAAACATAGGTAGGGTGACCAGACGTTCCCCTTTGCGGGGGACAGTCCCCCATTTCGAATCTCTGTCTCCGCAAAAATCACTACCTTCGGGGGACGTAGAAATGTCCCGCTTTACGGAATGTGCCCGTCATGTGTCCCCCACTGCATATGCAAATCATTATAAACTGCTCATTGTTCAAAGATAAGAGCTAAGATCTTTTTTCTCGAGACCTCTAAGGCTCTTGCTGCAGCATACTGTAGCTAGGTCGTAGACTGCATGAATTGTGCTCCATTTTCTTTAAACAAATAAGAGAAAATGAAAACAAATGCACCATTTATACACGTATGATATGAATGGTAACCTCTCTTGCACTCGTCCATGTATGCTAAGTCCAGCTACTACGTGTTTGTAGTCAATTAGCAATCAAGCAGCACTCAAAAGAGGACGACATCATGGCATCCAAAAGGAAGTGTACTTTCAATAAAGAATTAGAAAGTGAATAACCTTTCATAAATAAAGCAAAAAGTGAAAGTGATGTCCAGCGTTTAAAGTGCATGTACTTTTCGGTAACAAATCGTGGAAATTTGAAAGACTAGTAGGCATAAGCGTGCTGATGCCTCCGCCTCTTTAAGCAAGTCAATGACCACATTCCTGCAAAAGGAAGGATTCGGAGAAAAAGAAGAGAATTTGGCAGCAGCAGAAGGAACTTGGGCTTATCATGCAATGCAACACAACCTTTCATTTCGTTCTATGGATTGCACTTCCAAGCTTATTAAAAAGTGTTTTGACAATTCGTTTGCAAGCGCTCATACCAAGACGGAGGCAATATTGAACAATGTTTTCCTGCCTGACGCCCGAGAATCCTTAAAAGAGGATTTGTCTGAGATAAATTGTGTGACTTTATATAGTGACTGCTCTAATTATGGAAAAATTAAATTACGTCCCTTATTGGTTAGATACTTTTTGCCCTGCCGTGGTGTCAAGGTACAAATTTTGGAAGTTAAAACTCTAGGTGGAGAAACAACTGAATACTTTCATATTATATAAAAGAAACTCTCAGTTCTAATGAACTGTCCTCTAAACTGTTGGCTGTGTGTGCTGACAACAGAAATCGCAATTTTGGTGGAGCATCAAGGGGGGTTAAAAATAACGTTTTTTACCGGATGCAATAAAATCTAGACTGTATGAAAGCTGCATCGGACTGACTGTCAACCTGTATACGTAGAAGTAATAACAGTGAAGATATTTTCATCTTTCTACACTTACAGTATACTGTTAGAGTAGAGCAACTGAAAGAAATTTGTGAAAATGTTGATGTACACTATCAAAAGTTTTTAGGATATAGTAAGAAAAGGTGGCTTGCTGTAAGACCAGCTATTGAGAGGATTCTGAAGTTCTTCAAACATTTGAAAACATTTTTTGTTATAGGACAAATGTCCCGGCCTTCTTGAACGGTTCTTTGAGGATCCATTTGCTGAAATGTGGCTTTTTTTTTGTACACAAAGTACAGTATTACATGATTGCACATTGAAGGTAGAGTCCCAAAATGTTTCTGTGATGGAAGTTTCTTGTATTTTAAGAGATTTGCAAATGAAGCTGGCAGAAAGAAAAAATGAGCTATTCACCCCAATCATAATCAATAAGATACTTCGAAATTTAGAAGGGAAAGGATGACAGGGAACTTTTTGATGAGGTTACGTATGTTAAGGAGTTTCTGACAAATGAAAAGATGAAAGAATAGAAAGACAATGATTCGGAAGTGGATAACAAATGGGTAGAGATTTTCTCTCTCTTTTGTAATAAAAATATTCCTTTTTCCAACATTTCAAAACTGTTGAGTTTTGCCGGTGTCTCCCTGGGTCTAATGCTCCTGCAGAGACAGTATTTATTCTCTCTAATGAAAAACTCTTGCACATCAGAGAAAAGTCACTTGCAGCAGGTAACCACATTGAGGTCTGCACTAATAGTGAAATGCAATTTCGACTCGAGTTGCTCTGACTTTTATGATTATCTTAAAACGCAACCCTCACTCCTTAGGAAAATAAAAACGACCCAGAAATACACTTAAGCGTAAGTGTTAACGTAAAAATTATTTTGTTTTGTTGTACTGTTCATAGAATCGTGTCTGTAGTTTCTCTTTTATGCTATCAAAGCATATATTTTACTATTGAAAGTAACTCTTCCTCTGAATAAAAGCGACTGGATCATATTCTCTCATTTATTCAAACGTTTGTAAATATATCTAAATACATAATTTTTTGAAGAATAAATCTCATATGTCAGGATGAAAAAGATCTCTCTCTCTCTCTCTCTCTCTCTCTCTCTCTCTCTCTCTCTCTCTCTCTCTCTCTCTCTCTCTCTCTATATATATATATATATATATATATATATATATATACATGTACGTATTTATGTATGTATTAGCGTTATACTTATGCATAGCATATACATACTTGTTAATTTATACGGGTGTCCCCCTTTCACATCTCAAATAAATGGTCACCCTAAACATAGGCCTAAAGGAGTATATATATATATATATATATATATATATATATATATATATATATATATATATATATATATATATATATACATGACATCTCAATATACATCGACGTCTAAGACAATACTGATATTTATGGGCATGGAATTAAGATCATGCCCAAGACTGTGCCCATTTATATAACGTTTAATATGGATGGGACAGACGAAGGAAGAGAGAGAGAGAGAGAGAGAGAGAGAGAGAGAGATAGAGAGAGAGAATAAATCCTCTGTTAATACCGAAGGCCATGAGGTCGAGAGCACCATACTCAGTGACAGCTAGCTCTTGACGAGTCTATGTTTTTTTGCGTTTTTCATATATATTGAATAATTTATGCCCGTTTAAAAACTATACGGTCAATGGATTGATGGAACCTCATAATATAAAAATAGCATTCAGGTGAACGTAAGAACGTTCAGGCAGACTAACGTTTTTGGACTGAAAAACATTTAAAAGTCGGACGTTTAAAATTTGAGATATACGTTAACCGTTTCCCGCCCTATCAGGCGGTGACACCGAGTGTTAGAAAATCTTTTTTTCTTTTTTATCTTTCTCAGTTTCCTTGTTTCAAAACAGCAACGAGAGGAGGAGAAGGAGAAAGATGAAGCATTGGAAACGGATAAATGGACGAAAGGAACTCTGATAAAGGAAGGAAAAGGGATAATTCGGAAGATAACGTAAATTCAGGCATATGTAGGCCTTGCCTCATCGGACGAATGAACGACTTGTAACCTTCCCCCCCACCCCCCTCTCCCTCTCTCTCTCTGGAAGCGATGAGGCAGGGGTAGGGGTGTGGGTGGCTTTGGTATCGGTGTGTGTGTGTGTGTGTGTGTGGGGAAGATGAAGGAAAGCGTCCAGACAACCGATACGCACCCCCAGGGAAGCAAATTTGAAAGATAGGCCTAAAGTATGCAAAGACACCTCAATTATACATCGACACAAAATTGAGGTCACGTCCAAGACTATACCCGTTTATAACGTCTGATAAGGATGGGACAGACGAAGGAAGGGGAGAGAGAGAGAGAGAGAGAGAGAGAGAGAGAGAGAGAGAGAGAGAGAGAGAGAGAGAGATTCCCTGGTCTTCAAATCATGCAAAAGCTCCTTTATAGACCTATGTTGGTTTATTCTTTAATCCCTCGCTGAAACTGCCTTTACAAAAATCTTCACTCGATCAGATTCTTATTTATGGAGTAAATGACTTTAGTAATATGGATTACGACATCTTTCATTCAAAAATAGACAACTAAAACTCAGAAGGACTTGATAAGGGAAGAAGCCAACACATAAGCACGTAGCCTACAAACACCTGCCCCCACCCCCCTACCCAGCAAAGTGACAGACAGACAACACATATGAACAGACATATAGAAGCAGAGAGGTCGTTTTAAACGAAGTGAACAGGGATTGACAGAGTAAGAAAGATGGTTCTTCATTTACGAAAATGAAATGATGATGAATATGAATTCATCTCCCCTGCAGACTCACGGGGAGGGCTTGAAAATATTCATTGGGAAATGTAACAAATATATGACGAACCTATTAAGAAAGACGCAGACACAAAATAATCTATAAACTAAAACATGGACTACAATAATTGTGGTCTTTGTGAATATTTACAAGGGAGACAGAGAGACCCCTAACTTGAAATATAGGCCTAAACTGGACTCGACTCTCGGTGATGACATGTTTAACATCTAAGAGAAAAAGATAAAAAAAATGTCAATGATAAAACAGTATTTAGCATAATCGTCATTGCTATTTAACCATTCGTGTTTATGACCGTGGGATTTCTATAACGAAAAATAGAAAAATATTTTCGCCAGACTATTGACACATTTACCATGTATTCGGCATGTCGTTTGTCACCCTCTTAAAATTAACGATCCTGAGAGAGAGAGAGAGAGATTCAGTGACAGCCCCATTAATCTGACCACAGTTATTGTAAGGGGAAACGAATTTTGATGTCAAAGAGGATACTGGAACAGCCTCAACAATACAAATAAATACATAATGAAGAAAGGTCTAAATAGATTTGCTTTAAAATATTTTCATTAACAAACCGTTCGACTTTATCACCCGAAAAGTAGAGGTGAAAGTTCGATGATACAGAATTTACTCTCACTAAACCAGCGAAAATACTCTGCATATACTCTTCGTCTTACAGCATCTAGAAAGACGAGTCAGTAAAAACATGAAATGAACTCTCTTGTTTCTGATACGGCAATGGAAGTGAAACGTCATGAGAGAGAGAGAGAGAGAGAGAGAGAGAGAGAGAGAGAGAGAGAGAGAGAGCACAAAACTCCATCGTCAGACGATGTTCCGACAGACGAGTGAGGAGCGTATTATATTATAGCATCTTATTCTCCAATGATTTCAAGTCGCTCATTCCACTGGTGCACTCCCGGGAATTTCGACCAACAGTGACTATCAGACTAGGCTTCTATAGCATTATCTTACTCCACGATTCGAAATTATGTTGAAAGCAAAGGGAATACAGAAATATATATATATATATATATATATATATATATATATATATATATATATATATATTTATATATATATATATATATATATATATATATATATATATTATATATATATATATATATATATATAAAACAGTGAGACTAATAAAGCTACCTTTTTCCTCTGCTCCGTTTTCAATATACTTTTTGCAGCCTCCGACGTCCTCTTCCCCCTCCCCCCCATCCCCCAACACCGGGGGCCCCCATCGTGCTATATAACACAGCCAAAATAGAAATGGAGTTTGATTTTCAAATAGAAAATAATAGTTTACGTCATAATCCTTTGTTTCTTAAGGTTCATTTTCCCCCGCTCTATCAAGGGAAGCAATAACGCTAGTAGTTAGAGAGATTAGATTAATTGTGGGTTATCTGGCGTCACAACTACCAGGGTCATCGACGCCGTTAGAGAGAGAGAGAGAGAGAGAGAGAGAGAGAGAGAGAGAGAGAGAGAGAATAAATCCTCTCTTAATACCGACGGCCATGAGGTTAGCTTCTGACGAGTCTATGTTTTTTTTGCGTTTTTCATATATATTGAATAATTTATGCTCGTTTAAAAACTATACAGTCAATGGATTGATGGAACCTTATAATATAAAAATAGCATTCAGGTGAACGTAAGAACGTTCAGGCAGACTAACGTTTTTAGACTGAAAAACATTTAAAAGTCGAACGTTTAAAATTTGAGATAGACGTGTTAACCGTTTCCCGCCAGTGTTGCAAGTGGGAAAAATATAAATGTATCCAAAAACGTATCCAGAATGTACAAAACGTATCCAAATAATATGAAATAGTATCCAAAATGTATCCAATATATTCTTTTTAAAAAATGCGTTATAGTTAATGAGGATGTGGTTAAGAAAAGTATTTTTAATTATTAATATTCTTTAATTCTTACCCTGTTGGTAGACATCTTACAGCTGGCAGCCAAGCTGCTATCTGCTGCCTGGTGATGGTGATTGTACAGTGACGTACAGTCGTACACTATCAATTTGGAGCGAAACTTATACTGTTGGTTAGATCTTCGAAAAATATTATATTTATTAATGCTTTGTATGAACAAAAATATATTGAAGTTGCATGCAATAGCCTACACTGACACTGCACAATACGATTATATGAAAACCTTTACTGAAAAAATATAAAACTCCAAAAATACAGACTTGTCTTCTGCCTATACAGCTACATATTATGCTTCACTCTTTATCCTTCCTCAATTGAATACATTTTGGGCAGAGTTTATCATCAAATTACTAGGCTCCCATTGATAGCAATGAACTGCTCCGCAACAATGTGGATGTAAAAAGTATCCAATTCTTTAAAAAAAAATAGTAAAACGTATCCATTTTTGGCCTCTTTATTCAATTTCGTATCCTTTAGTCCAGCGTCGTAAAAACGTACCAGCAACATCAAAATGTATCGGGCAGCCCGTGGCGGTGACGCCGAGGCATAATTCAGAAATATAAAGTAAATTCAGGCATATATATGTAGGCATCGGACGTTTGAACTACTTGTACCCAACCCCCCTCCCCTCTCTCTCTCTCTCTCTCTCACCACGGAAGGGGTGAGGCGGGGGAGGGGGTAATGTAGGACTTGGTATCGGTGTTGGGAGAGTATGGGCTCCAGAGAACCAATACGTACCCCGAGTGAAGCAAATTTGAAACATAGACCTACAGACGTATCCTTGACATCTCATTATACATCGACGTATAAACCATACTGATATTATGGACACAAAATTGAGGTCACGTCCAAGACTGTACCGTCTTTATAATGTTTGATATGAATGGGATAGGCGAAGGCAGAGAGAGAGAGAGAGAGAGAGAGGGGACACTTCTGCCTTTAATCCCCGACGCCATATGGTCAAGAACACCGTGCTCAATCCCTAGACCTATTCAGTCATAACTAAAGCAATTAAAGACTTACTTTTTATTCTTTGAAGGAAGAACTTATTACTCCTAAATATATCTCATTGCTATCGAAGGCAACAGTGTCATTGAAATATCGGTAGATATACCATGCGAAAATGACAATAAAAACATTGTGGTACAAAGTGACTTCGTTTTTAAGTAATGCAAGCATGTGTATGCATGCATACATGTTAACGGATTGCTCTTTGAAAAATGCGCAGCAAGGTCCAAGTATAATGTTTTGATCTTCGTGTTTTGCTTTTGTACTGACGAATGGAGGAAAGGGGAGGTGACAGAGAATAAAAGAATTGTCAAATCTACCGAATGATCAGCCTTTTTCTTGAAGAGTTTGAACGGTGCGCGCCATCAAAGATGTTTTTCCGTGACATTGTTATCTTGTTGAATTTAAATTGATAATAGTGACCTTCAGTGGTGGAGAAAGAGAGAGAATCCTCTCAATCATTGATAATAACCAGACCATAACGGAGGGAGTCAGAACATTTATGATAGCGTCTGTTTTCTGATATACAAATATTATTGATTATTAATCTTTTTGCTTGTGTCATTTCTCTCTCTCTCTCTCTCTCTCTCTCTCTCTCTCTATATATATATATATATATATATATATATATATATATATAAATATATAAATATATATATATATATATATATATATATATATATATATATATATATATATATATATATATATATATATATATTTATATGTTTCCTGGTGCAGGTGGATCTTATGACTCCACAGTTATTACTTTTACTCGAAAATGGCCTTGTAAGATACCCAGGACATATAAAACACAAACAAAAAAAGAAGTACACGGAGCGGAGGGCTCTTCACTAGGGGAAGTGCGTGAAACACGTGGATATAAAAATAGTTATATTTGATAGCACACAAGGTCAAAAGGAAAATTAACTGAAAATACGGTAAATTACTGCCGTAGAAGTCCTCCCGAAGGGGGGGGAGCTTGGGAATGCCAGGAACACGGACCAAGGATAATTCTGCTACAGGCGTCTTTCTGAAACGATATTTGGACCCACGTTACACATCTAATGCTGGAATTTGGGGATTGAATTACTCGGGGGTGCACTGAAGGCGCCAAATGAATCCCCGAGGCGTTACTTGTGACTCAGAGGAAAGAAGCTGTGAACACGTGGGCCTGGCTTGAACCAAGGAATATCAGGGAACACAAAGTTATAGGCCCAGAGATTAATAAATGCAAAAGGGCTAAGTAATCGTGACTAGCAACTCGTTTTGGGTACATTACCACATTTGTAGGGGCGCAGGGATGACGACGTCTTCTGCCGAGAAACACGTGTGGGAGCGTGGATAAATGGTAGCCTCCCTCTCCAAGGTATTTCTTCAAATCGTAGATTGGGGCGGAAAAGGGGCGCCCTTGGGATGATGAAAAGGCCGCCGTTTAATGTCAGCTCGCGTTTGGGAGACTTGCAATCCCCCTTGCAGTCTTCTAAGGCCACGTGGAATGGAACACGGGGCACACAGGGCGGCGATGGGATCCACGTGGCGGCGAGCGGAAGAGGAGGGCAGGGGCAACGGCCCAAGACTGGACTTGTTCTCGGCTTAAACTAGCGGGCGCGTGTGGGGGAGAGCTATCCTGGCCCTGACCTTTTATTGCTTCTGGACAGGGGTAGGGGGGGGGGCGATGTCCTGACCCAGATCGCCGACCCGGATATCATAGAAAACGATTTTCTTTCCCTGTACCAAAGAAAACAGTGCAAAGCCAGTTTACTGTCCCCAAACTATTATATTTTCTCTGAGCCCTTATTTCCCCGACCTTCAAAGGTTCAAACCAACCCAAAGCAGGGAAGGAGAAGAGTTTCCTAGCTTATTTTGGCGCTACTCTTTACAATATATATATATATATATATATATATATATATATATATATATATATATATATATATATATATATATATATATATATATATATATATATATATAGGACCAAGGGCAGAGGAAGACGTCCATAATAACGGCATAACTTTATTTGTGCTTACGTTTCAAGACATCTGTCTCATTATCAAAGCTGGAATAAGTAAAATATAAATATAAAATCAGACTCATACTTAAAATTACAATCAAAATATAAAAAAAAGTTATACAAAAGAAAGACAAAATTAAGAAGACCGTTACCGTTTGTACGGAGTATAAAAGTAGAGTGACATAAACAAAGAATTCCAGGCCGGGGTAAACTCACGTCAGGTACAGAGTTGTTGAGGTCGTTTGGTTGTTCAATCTTGGTACTGGTAGTTTAATAAAAAGAGATTCAAAGATAGGAAGCGAAGTACTGGGGACTTTGGAAAGTATTTTAAAATTTCTATAATCAATTTCTGTTTTACATCTTTTGACGTGTTCTCGAATATTTGAGAACTTTGGATTAGATAGTTTGACTCCAGTTCTATAACTGACCCCCCTATGACAATCAATTCGCACTTTCAGTAGGCGGCGTGAGGTGCCCACGTATTTCCCCTGACTACATCGGGGGCAAGCAAATCAATAGACGATGCTTGATGTCATAAGAGGGCTAATTTTGTCTTTGGGGTCAGTTCTAATCTAATCTGATATACAGTAGGCGCAACAAGTGGCTAGGGACTTTTGTTTTCTTATTCTTAAAGATTTTTACAATTTTTACTCAACAATAACAGTGTCTCTCTCTCTCTCTCTCTCTCTCTCTCTCTCTCTCTCTCTCTCTCTCTCTCTCTCTCTCTCTCTCTCTCATATTAAAAATATTGTAATTATTTTACTTTTGAAAGTTTGGATGAAATGTTTATATATATATATATATATATATATATATATATATATATATATATATTTGAATGTTTACACAGTGTAAACATTCAAATTGCAGATATATATAAATAAGCTATATCTAGTTTAAATTGATTTGTATATCCAAATTGATTTTATCCCTCAGTTTGGCTATATTTATAAAAAAAAAACGGACAAGAAAGCATTTACCTATTTGACAAACCCATTTGTTCTCAGAATTTAGCACAAAAATACAGGAGGAAAATCACTCTCTCTCTCTCTCTCTCTCTCTCTCTCTCTCTCTCTCTCTCTCTCTCTCTCTCTCTCTCTCTTATAGACTTCGTTTCGGAAATCACAATTTTGGTCTTCCAAAATCGCTTGTTGTAGTGCGGAAAAAGAGTAGAGTTATAGGTCTACTATTACGGTTCATATTACCGTGAATCTGTTACTGTAAGTGAGAGTTAACTCTCTCCCTCTCTCTCTCTCTCTCTCCAAACAACGAAATGAAAAAACGAAGGATTCACTTATGCGAAAGCCTCATCCATGGAGAGAGAGAGAGGGTTGGGAAACTGGGAGCACCGTTAACCAATAGGTCAGGTGTCACTTGCCTCTTCTCTCTCTCTCTCTCTCTCTCTCTCTCTCTCTCTCTCTCTCTCTCTCTCTCTCTCTCTCTTGTAGATTCCCTCAGCGTCAATAGCAAAATGTGTAAAACAAAGCCTTCATTTTCCACATTCTGGCGTTTCTGTGGGCTCTAACTGAAAATATTTCACAGTCATATGTATGTATGCATATATACATACATACATATATAAGTTTGTCTGTGTGTGGGAAACTAGGCCCAATGCACTTCGCATGTCTATAAAAAAAAAAACCCTGTGTATTGAGATCTATTTTGGGCAAGACAAAAAAAAAAGAAAAGAAAAAGGACACTATATAGGTCTAATGCACTTCCTTCTACATGTCTAAGAAAGCCTGTCAAGTGAATATTCGAATGCAAATACCAAGAGAGAAATTCATAAAATACATAATAATAATAATAATAATAATAATAATAATAATAATAATAATAATAATAATAATAATAATAATGACGTAAAGATGAACAACGAACATAATTTTTGAGATTACGCTCTATACTAAGGAATATAAACGTAAAATTGACGTGTATTGTAAATGATGTCAAATTAGATATTGTAAAAGTATTGTACAAATCTTAAAAGAGAGAAAAAATGAAGGGTCCCTCACCACCCGTAGCTTCTATATAACAGAACTTTCTTTTCTTGTCCTTTCATTATAAATATATAACTAAATTTACCACATATAAAAATTGTACATATCAGTCTACACTAACCAGTCGAGATATATATATATATATATATATATATATATATATATATATATATATATATATATATATATATCACTGCTTAGTGTGTAGACTGATATGTATAATTTTTATAGGTGTTTTATCACTCAGTTATATATTTATAATAAAAGGACAATAAGAAACTATTTACAGATGTGACATGCTCATTTGTGCTCTGGAGTGAGATTGGTAATGTTCAACCTTATGGTAGGGGGGACGTGAGGAGGAAAATTCTCTGATACACACGCTGCACCTGGTTCAACGTTGTCATGAGAGAGAGAGAGAGAGACAGAGATTTACGACTGCTATAACTGGCGTTACAACACCTAAGGTTGTTGGCGCCGTTATAAAATTTATAAATATAAATAGATAGATAGATTTAAAAGGGGTTTCATATAGGAAATACAGAATGTAGGCATTCCTGAAGGGTTTTGGTCCCAGTGCTTTCAGTGCATCTCTTGTGGTGTACTGTAGGCATTCCTGAAGGGTGTTGGTCCCAGTGCTTTCAGTGCATCTCATGTGGTGTACTGTAGGCATTCTTGAAGGGTGATGGTCCCAGTGCTTTCAGTGCATCTCATGTGGTGTACTGTAGGCATTCCTGAAGGGTGGTGGTCCCAGTGCTTTCAGTGCATCTCTTGTGGTGTACTGTAGGCATTCCTGAAGGGTCTTGGTCACAGTGCTTTCAGTGCATCTCATGTGGTGTACTGTAGGCATTCTTGAAGGGTGATGGTCCCAGTGCTTTCAGTGCATCTCATGTGGTGTACTGTAGGCATTCCTGAAGGGTGGTGGTCCCAGTGCTTTCAGTGCATCTCTTGTGGTGTACTGTAGGCATTCCTGAAGGGTGATGGTCCCAGTGCTTTCAGTGCATCTCTTGTGGTGTACTGTAGGCATTCCTGAAGGGTTTTGGTCCCAGTGCTTTCAGTGCATCTCTTGTGGTGTACTGTAGGCATTCCTGAAGGGTGGTGGTCCCAGTGCTTTCAGTGCATCTCTTGTGGTGTACTGTAGGCATTCCTGAAGGGTGGTGGTCCCAGTGCTTTCAGTGCATCTCTTGTGGTGTACTGTAGGCATTCCTGAAGGGTGGTGGTCCCAGTGCTTTCAGTGCATCTCTTGTGGTGTACTGTAGGCATTCCTGAAGGGTGGTGGTCCCAGTGCTTTCAGTGCATCTCTTGTGGTGTACTGTAGGCATTCCTGAAGGGTGATGGTCCCAGTACTTTCAGTGCATCTCTTGTGGTGTACTGTAGGCATTCCTGAAGGGTGGTGGTCCCAGTGCTTTCAGTGCATCTCTTGTGGTGTACTGTAGGCATTCCTGAAGGGTGATGGTCCCAGTACTTTCAGTGCATCTCTTGTGGTGTACTGTAGGCATTCCTGAAGGGTGGTGGTCCCAGTGCTTTCAGTGCATCTCTTGTGGTGTACTGTAGGCATTCCTGAAGGGTGATGGTCCCAGTACTTTCAGTGCATCTCTTGTGGTGTACTGTAGGCATTCCTGAAGGGTGGTGGTCCCAGTGCTTTCAGTGCATCTCTTGTGGTGTACTGTAGGCATTCGTGAAGGGTGATGGTCCCAGTACTTTCAGTGCATCTCT
This sequence comes from Macrobrachium rosenbergii, assembly GCA_039081455.1. Lineage (NCBI taxonomy): Eukaryota > Metazoa > Arthropoda > Malacostraca > Decapoda > Palaemonidae > Macrobrachium > Macrobrachium rosenbergii. The sequence goes on from JANJGK010004483.1 coordinate 22,511, forward strand.
TGTGGTGTACTGTAGGCATTCCTGAAGGGTGGTGGTCCCAGTGCTTTCAGTGCATCTCTTGTGGTGTACTGTAGGCATTCCTGAAGGGTGATGGTCCCAGTACTTTCAGTGCATCTCTTGTGGTGTACTGTAGGCATTCCTGAAGGGTGATGGTCCCAGTGCTTTCAGTGCATCTCTTGTGGTGTACTGTAGGCATTCCTGAAGGGTGATGGTCCCAGTACTTTCAGTGCATCTCTTGTGGTGTACTGTAGGCATTCCTGAAGGGTGATGGTCCCAGTGCTTTCAGTGCATCTCTTGTGGTGTACTGTAGGCATTCCTGAAGGGTGTTGGTCCCAGTGCTTTCAGTTCATCTCTTGTGGTGTACTGTAGGCATTCCTGAAGGGTGTTGGTCCCAGTGCTTTCAGTTCATCTCTTGTGGTGTACTGTAGGCATTCCTGAAGGGTGTTGGTCCCAGTGCTTTCAGTGCATCTCTTGTGGTGTACTGTAGGCATTCCTGAAGGGTGATGGTCCCAGTGCTTTCAGTGCATCTCTTGTGGTGTACTGTAGGCATTCCTGAAGGGTGTTGGTCCCAGTGCTTTCAGTGCATCTCTTGTGGTGTACTGTAGGCATTCCTGAAGGGTGATGGTCCCAGTGCTTTCAGTGCATCTCTTGTGGTGTACTGTAGGCATTCCTGAAGGGTGTTGGTCCCAGTGCTTTCAGTGCATCTCTTGTGGTGTACTGTAGGCATTCCTGAAGGGTTTTGGTCAGTGTGCTTTCAGTGCATCTCTTGTGGTGTACTGTAGGCATTCCTGAAGGGTGATGGTCCCAGTGCTTTCAGTGCATCTCTTGTGGTGTACTGTAGGCATTCCTGAAGGGTGATGGTCCCAGTGCTTTCAGTGCATCTCTTGTGGTGTACTGTAGGCATTCCTGAAGGGTGATGGTCCCAGTGCTTTCAGTGCATCTCTTGTGGTGTACTGTAGGCATTCCTGAAGGGTGATGGTCCCAGTTCTTTCAGTGCATCTCTTGTGGTGTACTGTAGGCATTCCTGAAGGGTCTTGGTCACAGTGCTTTCAGTTCATCTCTTGTGGTGTACTGTAGGCATTCCTGAAGGGTGATGGTCCCAGTGCTTTCAGTGCATCTCTTGTGGTGTACTGTAGGCATTCCTGAAGGGTGATGGTCCCAGTTCTTTCAGTGCATCTCTTGTGGTGTACTGTAGGCATTCCTGAAGGGTCTTGGTCACAGTGCTTTCAGTTCATCTCTTGTGGTGTACTGTAGGCATTCCTGAAGGGTGATGGTCCCAGTGCTTTCAGTGCATCTCTTGTGGTGTACTGTAGGCATTCCTGAAGGGTGATGGTCCCAGTGCTTTCAGTGCATCTCTTGTGGTGTACTGTAGGCATTCCTGAAGGGTCTTGGTCACAGTGCTTTCAGTTCATCTCTTGTGGTGTACTGTAGGCATTCCTGAAGGGTGATGGTCCCAGTGCTTTCAGTGCATCTCTTGTGGTGTACTGTAGGCATTCCTGAAGGGTGATGGTCCCAGTGCTTTCAGTTCATCTCTTGTGGTGTACTGTAGGCATTCCTGAAGGGTGATGGTCCCAGTGCTTTCAGTGCATCTCTTGTGGTGTACTGTAGGCATTCCTGAAGGGTGTTGGTCCCAGTGCTTTCAGTGAATCTCTTGTGGTGTACTGTAGGCATTCCTGAAGGGTGATGGTCCCAGTGCTTTCAGTGCATCTCTTGTGGTGTACTGTAGGCATTCCTTAAGGGTGTTGGTCCCAGTGCTTTCAGTGCATCTCTTGTGGTGTACTGTAGGCATTCCTGAAGGGTGTTGGTCCCAGTGCTTTCAGTGCATCTCTTGTGGTGTACTGTAGGCATTCCTGAAGGGTGTTGGTCCCAGTGCTTTCAGTGCATCTCTTGTGGTGTACTGTAGGCATTCCTGAAGGGTTTTGGTCCCAGTGCTTTCAGTGCATCTCTTGTGGTGTACTGTAGGCATTCCTGAAGGGTGATGGTCCCAGTGCTTTCAGTGCATCTCTTGTGGTGTACTGTAGGCATTCCTGAAGGGTTTTGGTCCCAGTGCTTTCAGTGCATCTCTTGTGGTGTACTGTAGGCATTCCTGAAGGGTGTTGGTCCCAGTGCTTTCAGTTCATCTCTTGTGGTGTACTGTAGGCATTCCTGAAGGGTGTTGGTCCCAGTGCTTTCAGTGCATCTCTTGTGGTGTACTGTAGGCATTCCTGAAGGGTGATGGTCACAGTGCTTTCAGTGCATCTCTTGTGGTGTACTGTAGGCATTCCTGAAGGGTTTTGGTCCCAGTGCTTTCAGTGCATCTCTTGTGGTGTACTGTAGGCATTCCTGAAGGGTGTTGGTCCCAGTGCTTTCAGTGCATCTCTTGTGGTGTACTGTAGGCATTCCTGAAGGGTGATGGTCCCAGTGCTTTCAGTGCATCTCTTGTGGTGTACTGTAGGCATTCCTGAAGGGTCTTGGTCACAGTGCTTTCAGTTCATCTCTTGTGGTGTACTGTAGGCATTCCTGAATGGTCTTGGTCCCAGTGCTTTCAGTGCATCTCTTGTGGTGTACTGTAGGCATTCCTGAAGGGTGATGGTCCCAGTGCTTTCAGTGCATCTCTTGTGGTGTACTGTAGGCATTCCTGAAGGGTGTTGGTCCCAGTGCTTTCAGTGCATCTCTTGTGGTGTACTGTAGGCATTCCTGAAGGGTGATGGTCACAGTGCTTTCAGTGCATCTCTTGTGGTGTACTGTAGGCATTCCTGAAGGGTTTTGGTCCCAGTGCTTTCAGTGCATCTCTTGTGGTGTACTGTAGGCATTCCTGAAGGGTTTTGGTCCCAGTGCTTTCAGTGCATCTCTTGTGGTGTACTGTAGGCATTCCTGAAGGGTGATGGTCCCAGTGCTTTCAGTGCATCTCTTGTGGTGTACTGTAGGCATTCCTGAAGGGTGATGGTCCCAGTGCTTTCAGTGCATCTCTTGTGGTGTACTGTAGGCATTCCTGAAGGGTGATGGTCCCAGTGCTTTCAGTGCATCTCTTGTGGTGTACTGTAGGCATTCCTGAAGGGTGATGGTCCCAGTGCTTTCAGTGCATCTCTTGTGGTGTACTGTAGGCATTCCTGAAGGGTGATGGTCCCAGTGCTTTCAGTGCATCTCTTGTGGTGTACTGTAGGCATTCCTGAAGGGTGTTGGTCCCAGTGCTTTCAGTGCATCTCTTATGGTGTACTGTAGGCATTCCTGAAGGGTGATGGTCCCAGTGCTTTCAGTGCATCTCTTGTGGTGTACTGTAGGCATTCCTGAAGGGTCTTGGTCACAGTGCTTTCAGTTCATCTCTTGTGGTGTACTGTAGGCATTCCTGAATGGTCTTGGTCCCAGTGCTTTCAGTGCATCTCTTGTGGTGTACTGTAGGCATTCCTGAAGGGTGATGGTCCCAGTGCTTTCAGTGCATCTCTTGTGGTGTACTGTAGGCATTCCTTAAGGGTGTTGGTCCCAGTGCTTTCAGTGCATCTCTTGTGGTGTACTGTAGGCATTCCTGAAGGGTGATGGTCCCAGTGCTTTCAGTGCATCTCTTGTGGTGTACTGTAGGCATTCCTGAAGGGTTTTGGTCCCAGTGCTTTCAGTGCATCTCTTGTGGTGTACTGTAGGCATTCCTGAAGGGTTTTGGTCCCAGTGCTTTCAGTGCATCTCTTGTGGTGTACTGTAGGCATTCCTGAAGGGTTTTGGTCCCAGTGCTTTCAGTGCATCTCTTGTGGTGTACTGTAGGCATTCCTGAAGGGTTTTGGTCCCAGTGCTTTCAGTGCATCTCTTGTGGTGTACTGTAGGCATTCCTGAAGGGTGATGGTCCCAGTGCTTTCAGTGCATCTCTTGTGGTGTACTGTAGGCATTCCTGAAGGGTGATGGTCCCAGTGCTTTCAGTGCATCTCTTGTGGTGTACTGTAGGCATTCCTGAAGGGTTTTGGTCCCAGTGCTTTCAGTGCATCTCTTGTGGTGTACTGTAGGCATTCCTGAAGGGTGTTGGTCCCAGTGCTTTCAGTGCATCTCTTGCGGTGTACTGTAGGCATTCATGAAGGGTTTTGGTCCCAGTGCTTTCAGTGCATCTCTTGTGGTGTACTGTAGGCATTCCTGAAGGGTTTTGGTCCCAGTGCTTTCAGTGCATCTCTTGTGGTGTACTGTAGGCATTCCTGAAGGGTGTTGGTCCCAGTGCTTTCAGTGCATCTCTTGTGGTGTACTGTAGGCATTCCTGAAGGGTGAAGGTCCCAGTGCTTTCAGTGCATCTCTTGTGGTGTACTGTAGGCATTCCTGAAGGGTGATGGTCCCAGTGCTTTCAGTGCATCTCTTGTGGTGTACTGTAGGCATTCCTGAAGGGTTTTGGTCCCAGTGCTTTCAGTGCATCTCTTGTGGTGTACTGTAGGCATTCCTGAAGGGTGATGGTCCCAGTGCTTTCAGTGCATCTCTTGTGGTGTACTGTAGGCATTCCTGAAGGGTGATGGTCCCAGTGCTTTCAGTGCATCTCTTGTGGTGTACTGTAGGCATTCCTGAAGGGTGTTGGTCCCAGTGCTTTCAGTGCATCTCTTGTGGTGTACTGTAGGCATTCCTGAAGGGTGATGGTCCCAGTGCTTTCAGTGCATCTCTTGTGGTGTACTGTAGGCATTCCTGAAGGGTGTTGGTCCCAGTGCTTTCAGTGCATCTCTTGTGGTGTACTGTAGGCATTCCTGAAGGGTTTTGGTCCCAGTGCTTTCAGTGCATCTCTTGTGGTGTACTGTAGGCATTCCTGAAGGGTTTTGGTCCCAGTGCTTTCAGTGCATCTCTTGTGGTGTACTGTAGGCATTCCTGAAGGGTGTTGGTCCCAGTGCTTTCAGTGCATCTCTTGTGGTGTACTGTAGGCATTCCTGAAGGGTGATGGTCCCAGTGCTTTCAGTGCATCTCTTGTGGTGTACTGTAGGCATTCCTGAAGGGTGATGGTCCCAGTGCTTTCAGTGCATCTCTTGTGGTGTACTGTAGGCATTCCTGAAGGGTTTTGGTCCCAGTGCTTTCAGTGCATCTCTTGTGGTGTACTGTAGGCATTCCTGAAGGGTGATGGTCCCAGTGCTTTCAGTGCATCTCTTGTGGTGTACTGTAGGCATTCCTGAAGGGTGATGGTCCCAGTGCTTTCAGTGCATCTCTTGTGGTGTACTGTAGGCATTCCTGAAGGGTGATGGTCCCAGTGCTTTCAGTGCATCTCTTGTGGTGTACTGTAGGCATTCCTGAAGGGTGTTGGTCCCAGTGCTTTCAGTGCATCTCTTGTGGTGTACTGTAGGCATTCCTGAAGGGTGATGGTCCCAGTGCTTTCAGTGCATCTCTTGTGGTGTACTGTAGGCATTCCTGAAAGGTCTTGGTCACAGTGCTTTCAGTTCATCTCTTGTGGTGTACTGTAGGCATTCCTGAATGGTCTTGGTCCCAGTGCTTTCAGTGCATCTCTTGTGGTGTACTGTAGGCATTCCTGAAGGGTATTGGTCCCAGTGCTTTCAGTGTATCTCTTGTGGTGTACTGTAGGCATTCCTGAAGGGTGTTGGTCCCAGTGCTTTCAGTTCATCTCTTGTGGTGTACTGTAGGCATTCCTGAAGGGTCTTGGTCCCAGTGCTTTCAGTTCATCTCTTGTGGTGTACTGTAGGCATTCCTGAAGGGTCTTGGTCACAGTGCTTTCAGTTCATCTCTTGTGGTGTACTGTAGGCATTCCTGAAGGGTCTTGGTCCCAGTGCTTTCAGTGCATCTATTGTGGTGTACTGTAGGCATTCCGGAAGGGTGTTGGTCCCAGTGCTTTCAGTGCATCTCTTGTGGTGTACTGTAGGCATTCCTGAAGGGTTTTGGTCCCAGTGCTTTCAGTGCATCTCTTGTGGTGTACTGTAGGCATTCCTGAAGGGTGATGGTCCCAGTGCTTTCAGTGCATCTCTTGTGGTGTACTGTAGGCATTCCTGAAGGGTTTTGGTCCCAGTGCTTTCAGTGCATCTCTTGTGGTGTACTGTAGGCATTCCTGAAGGGTGATGGTCCCAGTGCTTTCAGTGCATCTCTTGTGGTGTACTGTAGGCATTCCTGAAGGGTTTTGGTCCCAGTGCTTTCAGTGCATCTCTTGTGGTGTACTGTAGGCATTCCTGAAGGGTGATGGTCCCAGTGCTTTCAGTGCATCTCTTGTGGTGTACTGTAGGCATTCCTGAAGGGTCTTGGTCACAGTGCATTCAGTGCATCTCTTATGGTGTACTGTAGGCATTCCTGAAGGGTTTTGGTCCCAGTGCTTTCAGTGCATCTCTTGTGGTGTACTGTAGGCATTCCTTAAGGGTGTTGGTCCCAGTGCTTTCAGTGCATCTCTTGTGGTGTACTGTAGGCATTCCTGAAGGGTTTTGGTCCCAGTGCTTTCAGTGCATCTCTTGTGGTGTACTGTAGGCATTCCTGAAGGGTGATGGTCCCAGTGCTTTCAGTGCATCTCTTGTGGTGTACTGTAGGCATTCCTGAAGGGTCTTGGTCACAGTGCTTTCAGTGCATCTCTTGTGGTGTACTGTAGGCATTCCTGAAGGGTTTTGGTCCCAGTGCTTTCAGTGCATCTCTTGTGGTGTACTGTAGGCATTCCTGAAGGGTGATGGTCCCAGTGCTTTCAGTGCATCTCTTGTGGTGTACTGTAGGCATTCCTGAAGGGTCTTGGTCACAGTGCATTCAGTGCATCTCTTGTGGTGTACTGTAGGCATTCCTGAAGGGTTTTGGTCCCAGTGCTTTCAGTGCATCTCTTGTGGTGTACTGTAGGCATTCCTGAAGGGTGATGGTCCCAGTGCTTTCAGTGCATCTCTTGTGGTGTACTGTAGGCATTCCTGAAGGGTTTTGGTCCCAGTGCTTTCAGTGCATCTCTTGTGGTGTACTGTAGGCATTCCTGAAGGGTGATGGTCCCAGTGCTTTCAGTGCATCTCTTGTGGTGTACTGTAGGCATTCCTGAAGGGTTTTGGTCCCAGTGCTTTCAGTGCATCTCTTGTGGTGTACTGTAGGCATTCCTGAAGGGTGATGGTCCCAGTGCTTTCAGTGCATCTCTTGTGGTGTACTGTAGGCATTCCTGAAGGGTCTTGGTCACAGTGCTTTCAGTGCATCTCTTGTGGTGTACTGTAGGCATTCCTGAAGGGTTTTGGTCCCAGTGCTTTCAGTGCATCTCTTGTGGTGTACTGTAGGCATTCCTGAAGGGTGATGGTCCCAGTGCTTTCAGTGCATCTCTTGTGGTGTACTGTAGGCATTCCTGAAGGGTCTTGGTCACAGTGCATTCAGTGCATCTCTTGTGGTGTACTGCAGGCATTCCTGAAGGGTTTTGGTCCCAGTGCTTTCAGTGCATCTCTTGTGGTGTACTGTAGGCATTCCTGAAGGGTGATGGTCCCAGTGCTTTCAGTGCATCTCTTGTGGTGTACTGTAGGCATTCCTGAAGGGTTTTGGTCCCAGTGCTTTCAGTGCATCTCTTGTGGTGTACTGTAGGCATTCCTGAAGGGTGATGGTCCCAGTGCTTTCAGTGCATCTCTTGTGGTGTACTGTAGGCATTCCTGAAGGGTTTTGGTCCCAGTGCTTTCAGTGCATCTCTTGTGGTGTACTGTAGGCATTCCTGAAGGGTGATGGTCCCAGTGCTTTCAGTGCATCTCTTGTGGTGTACTGTAGGCATTCCTGAAGGGTCTTGGTCACAGTGCTTTCAGTGCATCTCTTGTGGTGTACTGTAGGCATTCCTGAAGGGTTTTGGTCCCAGTGCTTTCAGTGCATCTCTTGTGGTGTACTGTAGGCATTCCTGAAGGGTGATGGTCCCAGTGCTTTCAGTGCATCTCTTGTGGTGTACTGTAGGCATTCCTGAAGGGTCTTGGTCACAGTGCATTCAGTGCATCTCTTGTGGTGTACTGTAGGCATTCCTGAAGGGTTTTGGTCCCAGTGCTTTCAGTGCATCTCTTGTGGTGTACTGTAGGCACTCCTGAAGGGTGATGGTCCCAGTGCTTTCAGTGCATCTCTTGTGGTGTACTGTAGGCATTCCTGAAGGGTGATGGTCCCAGTGCTTTCAGTGCATCTCTTGTGGTGTACTGTAGGCATTCCTGAAGGGTGTTGGTCCCAGTGCTTTCAGTGCATCTCTTGTGGTGTACTGTAGGCATTCCTGAAGGGTGATGGTCCCAGTGCTTTCAGTGCATCTCTTGTGGTGTACTGTAGGCATTCCTGAATGGTCTTGGTCACAGTGCTTTCAGTTCATCTCTTGTGGTGTACTGTAGGCATTCCTGAATGGTCTTGGTCACAGTGCTTTCAGTTCATCTCTTGTGGTGTACTGTAGGCATTCCTGAAGGGTCTTGGTCACAGTGCTTTCAGTTCATCTCTTGTGGTGTACTGTAGGCATTCCTGAAGGGTCTTGGTCCCAGTGCTTTCAGTTCATCTCTTTTGGTGTACTGTAGGCATTCCTGAAGGGTGATGGTCAGTGTGCTTTCAGTTCATCTCTTGTGGTGTACTGTAGGCATTCCTGAAGGGTGTTGGTCCCAGTGCTTTCAGTGCATCTCTTGTGGTGTACTGTAGGCATTCCTGAAGGGTGTTGGTCCCAGTGCTTTCAGTTCATCTCTTTTGGTGTACTGTAGGCCTTCCTGAATGGTCTTGGTCACAGTGCTTTCAGTTCATCTCTTGTGGTGTACTGTAGGCATTCCTGAAGGGTCTTGGTCACAGTGCTTTCAGTTCATCTCTTTTGGTGTACTGTAGGCATTCCTGAAGGGTCTTGGTCCCAGTGCTTTCAGTTCATCTCTTTTGGTGTACTGTAGGCATTCCTGAATGGTCTTGGTCACAGTGCTTTCAGTTCATCTCTTGTGGTGTACTGTAGGCATTCCTGAAGGGTCTTGGTCCCAGTGCTTTCAGTTCATCTCTTTTGGTGTACTGTAGGCATTCCTGAAGGGTCTTGGTCACAGTGCTTTCAGTGCATCTCTTGTGGTGTACTGTAGGCATTCCTGAAGGGTCTTGGTCACAGTGCTTTCAGTTCATCTCTTGTGGTGTACTGTAGGCATTCCTGAAGGGTCTTGGTCACAGTGCTTTCAGTTCATCTCTTGTGGTGTACTGTAGGCATTCCTGAAGGGTCTTGGTCACAGTGCTTTCAGTTCATCTCTTTTGGTGTACTGTAGGCATTCCTGAAGGGTCTTGGTCACAGTGCTTTCAGTTCATCTCTTGTGGTGTACTGTAGGCATTCCTGAAGGGTCTTGGTCACAGTGCTTTCAGTTCATCTCTTGTGGTGTACTGTAGGCATTCCTGAAGGGTCTTGGTCACAGTGCTTTCAGTTCATCTCTTGTGGTGTACTGTAGGCATTCCTGAAGGGTCTTGGTCCCAGTGCTTTCAGTTCATCTCTTTTGGTGTACTGTAGGCATTCCTGAAGGGTCTTGGTCCCAGTGCTTTCAGTGCATCTCTTGTGGTGTACTGTAGGCATTCCTGAAGGGTCTTGGTCCCAGTGCTTTCAGTTCATCTCTTTTGGTGTACTGTAGGCATTCCTGAAGGGTCTTGGTCCCAGTGCTTTCAGTTCATCTCTTGTGGTGTACTGTAGGCATTCCTGAATGGTCTTGGTCACAGTGCTTTCAGTTCATCTCTTGTGGTGTACTGTAGGCATTCCTGAATGGTCTTGGTCACAGTGCTTTCAGTTCATCTCTTGTGGTGTACTGTAGGCATTCCTGAAGGGTCTTGGTCCCAGTGCTTTCAGTTCATCTCTTTTGGTGTACTGTAGGCATTCCTGAAGGGTCTTGGTCCCAGTGCTTTCAGTTCATCTCTTGTGGTGTACTGTAGGCATTCCTGAAGGGTCTTGGTCCCAGTGCTTTCAGTTCATCTCTTGTGGTGTACTGTAGGCATTCCTGAAGGGTCTTGGTCCCAGTGCTTTCAGTTCATCTCTTTTGGTGTACTGTAGGCATTCCTGAAGGGTGTTGGTCCCAGTGCTTTCAGTTCATCTCTTGTGGTGTACTGTAGGCATTCCTGAAGGGTCTTGGTCCCAGTGCTTTCAGTTCATCTCTTGTGGTGTACTGTAGGCATTCCTGAAGGGTCTTGGTCCCAGTGCTTTCAGTTCATCTCTTGTGGTGTACTGTAGGCATTCCTGAAGGGTCTTGGTCCCAGTGCTTTCAGTTCATCTCTTTTGGTGTACTGTAGGCATTCCTGAAGGGTGATGGTCAGTGTGCTTTCATTGCATCTCTTGTGGTGTACTGTAGGCATTCCTGAAGGGTCTTGGTCACAGTGCTTTCAGTGCATCTCTTGTGGTGTACTGTAGGCATTCCTGAAGGGTCTTGGTCCCAGTGCTTTCAGTTCATCTCTTTTGGTGTACTGTAGGCATTCCTGAAGGGTCTTGGTCCCAGTGCTTTCAGTTCATCTCTTGTGGTGTACTGTAGGCATTCCTGAAGGGTCTTGGTCCCAGTGCTTTCAGTTCATCTCTTGTGGTGTACTGTAGGCATTCCTGAAGGGTCTTGGTCACAGTGCTTTCAGTTCATCTCTTTTGGTGTACTGTAGGCATTCCTGAAGGGTCTTGGTCCCAGTGCTTTCAGTTCATCTCTTGTGGTGTACTGTAGGCATTCCTGAAGGGTCTTGGTCCCAGTGCTTTCAGTTCATCTCTTGTGGTGTACTGTAGGCATTCCTGAAGGGTCTTGGTCCCAGTGCTTTCAGTTCATCTCTTTTGGTGTACTGTAGGCATTCCTGAAGGGTGTTGGTCCCAGTGCTTTCAGTTCATCTCTTGTGGTGTACTGTAGGCATTCCTGAAGGGTCTTGGTCCCAGTGCTTTCAGTTCATCTCTTGTGGTGTACTGTAGGCATTCCTGAAGGGTCTTGGTCCCAGTGCTTTCAGTTCATCTCTTGTGGTGTACTGTAGGCATTCCTGAAGGGTCTTGGTCCCAGTGCTTTCAGTTCATCTCTTTTGGTGTACTGTAGGCATTCCTGAAGGGTGTTGGTCCCAGTGCTTTCAGTGCATCTCTTGTGGTGTACTGTAGGCATTCCTGAAGGGTCTTGGTCACAGTGCTTTCAGTGCATCTCTTGTGGTGTACTGTAGGCATTCCTGAAGGGTGATGGTCAGTGTGCTTTCAGTTCATCTCTTGTGGTGTACTGTAGGCATTCCTGAAGGGTGTTGGTCCCAGTGCTTTCAGTGCATCTCTTGTGGTGTACTGTAGGCATTCCTGAAGGGTGTTGGTCCCAGTGCTTTCAGTGCATCTTTTGTGGTGTACTGTAGGCATTCCTGAAGGGTGATGGTCCCAGTGCTTTCAGTGCATCTCTTGTGGTGTACTGTAGGCATTCCTGAAGGGTCTTGGTCACAGTGCTTTCAGTGCATCTCTTGTGGTGTACTGTAGGCATTCCTGAAGGGTGTTGGTCCCAGTGCTTTCAGTTCATCTCTTGTGGTGTACTGTAGGCATTCCTGAAGGGTGTTGGTCACAGTGCTTTCAGTTCATCTCTTGTGGTGTACTGTAGGCATTCCTGAAGGGTGATGGTCCCAGTACTTTCAGTGCATCTCTTGTGGTGTACTGTAGGCATTCCTGAAGGGTGTTGGTCCCAGTGCTTTCAGTGCATCTCTTGTGGTGTACTGTAGGCATTCCTGAAGGGTGATGGTCAGTGTGCTTTCATTGCATCTCTTGTGGTGTACTGTAGGCATTCCTGAAGGGTGATGGTCGCACTGCTTTCAGTGCATCTCTTGTGGTGTACTGTAGGCATTCCTGAAGGGTGATGGTCCCAGTGCTTTCAGTGCATCTCTTGTGGTGTACTGTAGGCATTCCTGAAGGGTGTTGGTCCCAGTGCTTTCAGTGCATCTCTTGTGGTGTACTGTAGGCATTCCTGAAGGGTGTTGGTCCCAGTGCTTTCAGTGCATCTCTTGTGGTGTACTGTAGGCATTCCTGAATGGTGATGGTCCCAGTGCTTTCAGTGCATCTCTTGTGGTGTACTGTAGGCATTCCTGAAGGGTGATGGTCCCAGTGCTTTCAGTGCATCTCTTGTGGTGTACTGTAGGCATTCCTGAAGGGTGTTGGTCCCAGTACTTTCAGTGCATCTCTTGTGGTGTACTGTAGGCATTCCTGAAGGGTGATGGTCCCAGTGCTTTCAGTGCATCTCTTGTGGTGTACTGTAGGCATTCCTGAAGGGTGTTGGTCCCAGTGCTTTCAGTGCATCTCTTGTGGTGTACTGTAGGCATTCCTGAAGGGTGTTGGTCCCAGTGCTTTCAGTGCATCTCTTGTGGTGTACTGTAGGCATTCCTGAAGGGTGTTGGTCCCAGTGCTTTCAGTGCATCTCTTGTGGTGTACTGTAGGCATTCCTGAAGGGTTTTGGTCACAGTGCTTTCAGTGCATCTCTTGTGGTGTACTGTAGGCATTCCTGAAGGGTGTTGGTCCCAGTGCTTTCAGTGCATCTCTTGTGGTGTACTGTAGGCATTCCTGAAGGGTCTTGGTCCCAGTGCTTTCAGTGCATCTCATGTGGTGTACTGTAGGCATTCCTGAAGGGTCTTGGTCCCAGTGCTTTCAGTGCATCTCATGTGGTGTACTGTAGGCATTCCTGAAGGGTCTTGGTCCCAGTGCTTTCAGTGCATCTCATGTGGTGTACTGTAGGCATTCCTGAAGGGTGATGGTCCCAGTGCTTTCAGTGCATCTCTTGTGGTGTACTGTAGGCATTCCTGAAGGGTGTTGGTCCCAGTGCTTTCAGTGCATCTCTTGTGGTGTACTGTAGGCATTCCTGAAGGTGATGGTCCCAGTGCTTTCAGTGCATCTCTTGTGGTGTACTGTAGGCATTCCTGAAGGGTGTTGGTCCCAGTGCTTTCAGTGCATCTCTTGTGGTGTACTGTAGGCATTCCTGAAGGGTGTTGGTCAGTGTGCTTTCAGTGCATCTCTTGTGGTGTACTGTAGGCATTCCTGAAGGGTTTTGGTCCCAGTGCTTTCAGTGCATCTCTTGTGGTGTACTGTAGGCATTCCTGAAGGGTTTTGGTCCCAGTGCTTTCAGTGCATCTCTTGTGGTGTACTGTAGGCATTCCTGAAGGGTGATGGTCCCAGTGCTTTCAGTGCATCCCTTGTGGTGTACTGTAGGCATTCCTGAAGGGTGTTGGTCCCAGTGCTTTCAGTGCATCTCTTGTGGTGTACTGTAGGCATTCCTGAAGGGTGTTGGTCCCAGTGCTTTCAGTTCATCTCTTGTGGTGTACTGTAGGCATTCCTGAAGGGTGATGGTCCCAGTGCTTTCAGTGCATCTCTTGTGGTGTACTGTAGGCATTCCTGAAGGGTGATGGTCCCAGTGCTTTCAGTGCATCTCTTGTGGTGTACTGTAGGCACTCCTGAAGGTTGATGGGTCCCAGTGCTTTCAGTGCATCTCTTGTGATGTACTGTAGGCATTCCTGAAGGGTGATGGTCCCAGTGCTTTCAGTGCATCTCTTGTGGTGTACTGTAGGCATTCCTGAAGGGTGATGGTCCCAGTGCTTTCAGTGCATCTCTTGTGGTGTACTGTAGGCATTCCTGAAGGGTGATGGGTCCCAGTGCTTTCAGTGCATCTCTTGTGGTGTACTGTAGGCATTCCTGAAGGGTGATGGTCCCAGTGCTTTCAGTGCATCTCTTGTGGTGTACTGTAGGCATTCCTGAAGGGTGATGGTCCCAGTGCTTTCAGTGCATCTCTTGTGGTGTACTGTAGGCATTCCTGAAGGGTGATGGTCCCAGTGCTTTCAGTGCATCTCTTGTGGTGTACTGTAGGCATTCCTGAAGGGTGATGGACCCAGTGCTTTCAGTGCATCTCTTGTGGTGTACTGTAGGCATTCCTGAAGGGTGTTGGTCCCAGTGCTTTCAGTGCATCTCTTGTGGTGTACTGTAGGCATTCCTGAAGGGTGATGGTCCCAGTGCTTTCAGTGCATCTCTTGTGGTGTACTGTAGGCATTCCTGAAGGGTGATGGTCCCAGTGCTTTCAGTGCATCTCTTGTGGTGTACTGTAGGCATTCCTGAAGGGTGATGGGTCCCAGTGCTTTCAGTGCATCTCTTGTGGTGTACTGTAGGCATTACTGAAGGGTGTTGGTCAGTGTGCTTTCAGTGCATCTCTTTTGGTGTACTGTAGGCATTCCTGAAGGGTGTTGGTCAGTGTGCTTTCATTGCATCTCTTGTGGTGTACTGTAGGCATTCCTGAAGGGTGTAGGTCACAGTGCTTTCAATGCATCTCTTGTGGTGTACTGTAGGCATTACTGAAGGGTGTTGGTCCCAGTGCTTTCAGTGCATCTCTTGTGGTGTACTGTAGGCATTCCTTAAGGGTGTTGGTCAGTGTGCCTTCAGTGCATCTCTTGTGGTGTACTGTAGGCATTCCTTAAGGGTGTTGGTCAGTGTGCCTTCAGTGCATCTCTTGTGGTGTACTGTAGGCATTCCTGAAGGGTGATGGTCAGTGTGCTTTCAGTGCATCTCTTGTGGTGTACTGTAGGCATTCCTGAAGGGTGTTGGTCACAGTGCTTTCAGTGCATCTCTTGTGGTGTACTGTAGGCATTCCTGAAGGGTGTTGGTCCCAGTGCTTTCAGTGCATATCTTGTGGTGTACTGTAGGCATTCCTTAAGGGTGTTGGTCAGTGTGCCTTCAGTGCATCTCTTGTGGTGTACTGTAGGCATTCCTTAAGGGTGTTGGTCAGTGTGCCTTCAGTGCATCTCTTGTGGTGTACTGTAGGCATTCCTGAAGGGTGTTGGTCAGTGTGCTTTCAGTGCATCTCTTGTGGTGTACTGTAGGCATTCCTTAAGGGTGTTGGTCAGTGTGCCTTCAGTGCATCTCTTGTGGTGTACTGTAGGCATTCCTTAAGGGTGTTGGTCAGTGTGCCTTCAGTGCATCTCTTGTGGTGTACTGTAGGCATTCCTGAAGGGTGATGGTCAGTGTGCTTTCAGTGCATCTCTTGTGGTGTACTGTAGGCATTCCTGAAGGGTGTTGGTCACAGTGCTTTCAGTGCATCTCTTGTGGTGTACTGTAGGCATTCCTGAAGGGTGTTGGTCCCAGTGCTTTCAGTGCATATCTTGTGGTGTACTGTAGGCATTCCTTAAGGGTGTTGGTCAGTGTGCCTTCAGTGCATCTCTTGTGGTGTACTGTAGGCATTCCTTAAGGGTGTTGGTCAGTGTGCCTTCAGTGCATCTCTTGTGGTGTACTGTAGGCATTCCTGAAGGGTGATGGTCAGTGTGCTTTCAGTGTATCTCTTGTGGTGTACTGTAGGCATTCCTTAAGGGTGTTGGTCAGTGTGCCTTCAGTGCATCTCTTGTGGTGTACTGTAGGCATTCCTGAAGGGTGATGGTCAGTGTGCTTTCAGTGCATCTCTTGTGGTGTACTGTAGGCATTCCTGAAGGGTGTTGGTCACAGTGCTTTCAGTGCATCTCTTGTGGTGTACTGTAGGCATTCCTGAAGGGTGTTGGTCCCAGTGCTTTCAGTGCATCTCTTGTGGTGTACTGTAGGCATTCCTTAAGGGTGTTGGTCAGTGTGCCTTCAGTGCATCTCTTGTGGTGTACTGTAGGCATTCCTTAAGGGTGTTGGTCAGTGTGCCTTCAGTGCATCTCTTGTGGTGTACTGTAGGCATTCCTGAAGGGTGATGGTCAGTGTGCTTTCAGTGTATCTCTTGTGGTGTACTGTAGGCATTCCTTAAGGGTGTTGGTCAGTGTGCCTTCAGTGCATCTCTTGTGGTGTACTGTAGGCATTCCTGAAGGGTGATGGTCAGTGTGCTTTCAGTGCATCTCTTGTGGTGTACTGTAGGCATTCCTGAAGGGTGTTGGTCACAGTGCTTTCAGTGCATCTCTTGTGGTGTACTGTAGGCATTCCTTAAGGGTGTTGGTCAGTGTGCCTTCAGTGCATCTCTTGTGGTGTACTGTAGGCATTCCTGAAGGGTGTTGGTCAGTGTGCCTTCAGTGCATCTCTTGTGGTGTACTGTAGGCATTCCTTAAGGGTGTTGGTCAGTGTGCCTTCAGTGCATCTCTTGTGGTGTACTGTAGGCATTCCTTAAGGGTGTTGGTCAGTGTGCCTTCAGTGCATCTCTTGTGGTGTACTGTAGGCATTCCTTAAGGGTGTTGGTCAGTGTGCCTTCAGTGCATCTCTTGTGGTGTACTGTAGGCATTCCTTAAGGGTGTTGGTCAGTGTGCCTTCAGTGCATCTCTTGTGGTGTACTGTAGGCATTCCTTAAGGGTGTTGGTCAGTGTGCCTTTAGTGCATCTCTTGTGGTGTACTGTAGGCATTCCTTAAGGGTGTTGGTCAGTGTGCCTTCAGTGCATCTCTTGTGGTGTACTGTAGGCATTCCTGAAGGGTGTTGGTCAGTGTGCTTTCAGTGCATCTCTTGTGGTGTACTGTAGACATTCCTGAAGGGTGGTGGTCAGTGTGCTTTCAGTGCATCTCTTGTGGTGTACTGTAGGCATTCCTGAAGGGTGATGGTCAGTGTGCTTTCAGTGCATTTCTTGTGGTGTACTGTAGGCATTCCTGAAGGGTGGTGGTCAGTTTGCTTTCAGTGTATCTCTTGTGGTGTACTGTAGGCATTCCTGAAGGGTGGTGGTCAGTGTGCTTTCAGTGCATCTCTTGTGGTGTACTGTAGGCATTCCTGAAGGGTGGTGGTCAGTGTGCTTTCAGTGCATCTCTTTTGGTGTACTGTAGGCATTCCTGAAGGGTGGTGGTCAGTGTGCTTTCAGTGCATCTCTTGTGGTGTACTGTAGGCATTCCTGAAGGGTGGTGGTCAGTGTGCTTTCAGTGCATCTCTTGTGGTGTACTGTAGGCATTCCTGAAGGGTGTTGGTCAGTGTGCTTTCAGTGCATCTCTTGTGGTGTACTGTAGGCATTCCTGAAGGGTGTTGGTCAGTGTGCTTTCAGTGCATCTCTTGTGGTGTACTGTAGGCATTCCTGAAGGGTGATGGTCAGTGTGCTTTCAGTGTATCTCTTGTGGTGTACTGTAGGCACTCCTGAAGGGTGTTGGTCACAGTGCTTTCAGTGCATCTCTTGTGGTGTACTGTAGGCATTCCTGAAGGGTGTTGGTCAGTGTGCTTTCAGTGTATCTCTTGTGGTGTACTGTAGGCATTCCTGAAGGGTGTTGGTCAGTGTGCTTTCAGTGCATCTCTTGTGGTGTACTGTAGGCATTCCTGAAGGGTGTTGGTCACAGTGCTTTCAGTGCATCTCTTGTGGTGTACTGTAGGCACTCCTGAAGGGTGTTGGTCACAGTGCTTTCAGTGCATCTCTTGTGGTGTACTGTAGGCATTCCTGAAGGGTGTTGGTCCCAGTGCTTTCAGTGCATCTCTTGTGGTGTACTGTAGGCATTCCTTAAGGGTGTTGGTCCCAGTGCTTTCAGTGCATCTCTTGTGGTGTACTGTAGGCATTCCTGAAGGGTGTTGGTCCCAGTGCTTTCAGTGCATCTCTTGTGGTGTACTGTAGGCATTCCTGAAGGGTGATGGTCCAAGTGCTTTCAGTGCATCTCTTGTGGTGTACTGTAGGCATTCCTGAAGGGTGTTGGTCTCAATGCTTTCAGTGCATCTCTTGTGGTGTACTGTAGGCATTCCTGAAGGGTGATGGTCCCAGTGCTTTCAGTGCATCTCTTGTGGTGTACTGTAGGCATTCCTGAAGGGTGTTGGTCAGTGTGCTTTCAGTGCATCTCTTGTGGTGTACTGTAGGCATTCCTTAAGGGTGTTGGTCAGTGTGCCTTCAGTGCATCTCTTGTGGTGTACTGTAGGCATTCCTTAAGGGTGTTGGTCCCAGTGCTTTCAGTGCATCTCTTGTGGTGTACTGTAGGCATTCCTGAAGGGTGATGGTCCAAGTGCTTTCAGTGCATCTCTTGTGGTGTACTGTAGGCATTCCTGAAGGGTGTTGGTCTCAGTGCTTTCAGTGCATCTCTTGTGGTGTACTGTAGGCATTCCTGAAGGGTGATGGTCCCAGTGCTTTCAGTGCATCTCTTGTGGTGTACTGTAGGCATTCCTGAAGGGTGTTGGTCAGTGTGCTTTCAGTGCATCTCTTGTGGTGTACTGTAGGCATTCCTTAAGGGTGTTGGTCAGTGTGCCTTCAGTGCATCTCTTGTGGTGTACTGTAGGCATTCCTGAAGGGTGTTGGTCAGTGTGCTTTCAGTGCATCTCTTGTGGTGTACTGTAGGCATTCCTGAAGGGTGTTGGTCCCAGTGTTTTCAGTGCATCTCTTGTGGTGTACTGTAGGCATTCCTGAAGGGTGTTGGTCCCAGTGCTTTCAGTGCATCTCTTGTGGTGTACTGTAGGCATTCCTTAAGGGTGTTGGTCAGTGTGCCTTCAGTGCATCTCTTGTGGTGTACTGTAGGCATTCCTGAAGGGTGTTGGTCAGTGTGCTTTCAGTGCATCTCTTGTGGTGTACTGTAGGCATTCCTGAAGGGTGTTGGTCAGTGTGCTTTCAGTGCATCTCTTGTGGTGTACTGTAGGCATTCCTGAAGGGTGTTGGTCAGTGTGCTTTCAGTGCATCTCTTGTGGTGTACTGTAGGCATTCCTGAAGGGTGTTGGTCCCAGTGCTTTCAGTGCATCTCTTGTGGTGTACTGTAGGCATTCCTGAAGGGTGTTGGTCACAGTGCTTTCAGTGCATCTCTTGTGGTGTACTGTAGGCATTCCTGAAGGGTGTTGGTCACAGTGCTTTCAGTGCATCTCTTGTGGTGTACTGTAGGCATTCCTGAAGGGTGTTGGTCACAGTGCTTTCAGTGCATCTCTTGTGGTGTACTGAAGGCATTCCTTAAGGGTGTTGGTCAGTGTGCCTTCAGTGCATCTCTTGTGGTGTACTGTAGGCATTCCTGAAGGGTGTTGGTCCCAGTGCTTTCAGTGCATCTCTTGTGGTGTACTGTAGGCATTCCTGAAGGGTGTTGGTCCCAGTGCTTTCAGTGCATCTCTTGTGGTGTACTGTAGGCATTCCTGAAGGGTGTTGGTCAGTGTGCTTTCAGTGCATCTCTTGTGGTGTACTGTAGGCATTCCTTAAGGGTGTTGGTCAGTGTGCTTTCAGTGCATCTCTTGTGGTGTACTGTAGGCATTCCTTAAGGGTGTTGGTCAGTGTGCCTTCAGTGCATCTCTTGTGGTGTACTGTAGGCATTCCTGAAGGGTGTTGGTCAGTGTGCTTTCAGTGCATCTCTTGTGGTGTACTGTAGGCATTCCTTAAGGGTGTTGGTCAGTGTGCTTTCAGTGCATCTCTTGTGGTGTACTGTAGGCATTCCTTAAGGGTGTTGGTCAGTGTGCCTTCAGTGCATCTCTTGTGGTGTACTGTAGGCATTCCTTAAGGGTGTTGGTCACAGTGCTTTCAGTGCATCTCTTGTGGTGTACTGTAGGCATTCCTGAAGGGTGTTGGTCACAGTGCTTTCAGTGCATCTCTTGTGGTGTACTCTAGGCATTCCTGAAGGGTGATGGTCAGTGTGCTTTCAGTGCATCTCTTGTGGTGTACTGTAGGCATTCCTTAAGGGTGTTGGTCAGTGTGCCTTCAGTGCATCTCTTGTGGTGTACTGTAGGCATTCCTGAAGGGTGTTGGTCCCAGTGCTTTCAGTGCATCTCTTGTGGTGTACTGTAGGCATTCCTGAAGGGTGTTGGTCCCAGTGCTTTCAGTGCATCTCTTGTGGTGTACTGTAGGCATTCCTGAAGGGTGTTGGTCAGTGTGCTTTCAGTGCATCTCTTGTGGTGTACTGTAGGCATTCCTGAAGGGTGATGGTCAGTGTGCCTTCAGTGCATCTCTTGTGGTGTACTGTAGGCATTCCTGAAGGGTGTTGGTCCCAGTGCTTTCAGTGCATCTCTTGTGGTGTACTGTAGGCATTCCTGAAGGGTGTTGGTCCCAGTGCTTTCAGTGCATCTCTTGTGGTGTACTGTAGGCATTCCTGAAGGGTGTTGGTCTGTGTGCTTTCAGTGCATCTCTTGTGGTGTACTGTAGGCATTCCTGAAGGGTGATGGTCAGTGTGCCTTCAGTGCATCTCTTGTGGTGTACTGTAGGCATTCCTGAAGGGTGTTGGTCCCAGTGCTTTCAGTGCATCTCTTGTGGTGTACTGTAGGCATTCCTGAAGGGTGTTGGTCTGTGTGCTTTCAGTGCATCTCTTGTGGTGTACTGTAGGCATTCCTGAAGGGTGTTGGTCAGTGTGCTTTCAGTGCATCTCTTGTGGTGTACTGTAGGCATTCCCGAAGGGTGATGGTCAGTGTGCTTTCAGTGCATCTCTTGTGGTGTACTGTAGGCATTCCTGAAGGGTGATGGTCAGTGTGCTTTCAGTGTATCTCTTGTGGTGTACTGTAGGCATTCCTGAAGGGTGATGGTCAGTGTGCTTTCAGTGCATCTCTTGTGGTGTACTGTAGGCATTCCTGAAGGGTGATGGTCAGTGTGCTTTCAGTGCATCTCTTGTGGTGTACTGTAGGCATTCCTTAAGGGTGTTGGTCAGTGTGCCTTCAGTGCATCTCTTGTGGTGTAGTGTAGGCATTCCTGAAGGATGATGGTCCCAGTGCTTTCAGTGCATCTCTTGTGGTGTACTGTAGGCATTCCTGAAGGGTGTTGGTCACAGTGCTTTCAGTGCATCTCTTGTGGTGTACTGTAGGCATTCCTGAAGGGTGTTGGTCACAGTGCTTTCAGTGCATCTCTTGTGGTGTACTGTAGGCATTCCTGAAAGGTGATGGTCAGTGTGCTTTCAGTGCATCTCTTGTGGTGTACTGTAGGCATTCCTGAAAGGTGATGGTCAGTGTGCTTTCAGTGCATCTCTTGTGGTGTACTGTAGGCATTTCTGAAAGGTGATGGTCAGTGTGCTTTCAGTGCATCTCTTGTGGTGTACTGTAGGTATTCCTGAAGGGTGTTGGTCAGTGTGCTTTCAGTGTATCTCTTGTGGTGTACTGTAGGCATTCCTGAAGGGTGATGGTCAGTGCTTTCAGTGCATCTCTTGTGGTGTACTGTAGGCATTCCTGAAGGGTGATGGTCAGTGTGCTTTCAGTGCATCTCTTGTGGTGTACTGTAGGCATTCCTGAAGGGTGTTGGTCACAGTGCTTTCAGTGCATCTCTTGTGGTGTACTGTAGGCATTCCTGAAGGGTGATGGTCAGTGTGCTTTCAGTGCATCTCTTGTGGTGTACTGTAGGCATTCCTGAAGGGTGTTGGTCACAGTGCTTTCAGTGCATCTCTTGTGGTGTACTGTAGGCATTACTGAAGGGTGTTGGTCACAGTGCTTTCAGTGCATCTCTTGTGGTGTACTGTAGGCATTCCTGAAGGGTGATGGTCAGTGTGCTTTCAGTGCATCTCTTGTGGTGTACTGTAGGCATTCCTGAAGGGTGTTGGTCACAGTGCTTTCAGTGCATCTCTTGTGGTGTACTGTAGGCATTCCTGAAGGGTGGTGGTCAGTGTGCTTTCAGTGCATCTCTTGTGGTGTACTGTAGGCATTCCTGAAGGGTGGTGGTCAGTGTGCTTTCAGTGCATCTCTTGTGGTGTACTGTAGGCATTCCTGAAGGGTGTTGGTCACAGTGCTTTCAGTGCATCTCTTGTGGTGTACTGTAGGCATTCCTGAAGGGTGTTGGTCACAGTGCTTTCAGTGCATCTCTTGTGGTGTACTGTAGGCATTCCTGAAGGGTGATGGTCAGTGTGCTTTCAGTGCATCTCTTGTGGTGTACTGTAGGCATTCCTGAAGGGTGTTGGTCAAAGTGCTTTCAGTGCATCTCTTGTGGTGTACTGTAGGCATTCCTGAAGGGTGATGGTCAGTGTGCTTTCAGTGTATCTCTTGTGGTGTACTGTAGGCATTCCTGAAGGGTGGTGGTCAGTGTGCTTTCAGTGCATCTGTTGTGGTGTACTGTAGGCATTCCTGAAGGGTGATGGTCAGTGTGCTTTCAGTGTATCTCTTGTGGTGTACTGTAGGCATTCCTGAAGGGTGATGGTCAGTGCTTTCAGTGCATCTCTTGTGGTGTACTGTAGGCATTCCTGAAGGGTGTTGGTCAAAGTGCTTTCAGTGCATCTCTTGTGGTGTACTGTAGGCATTCCTGAAGGGTGATGGTCAGTGTGCTTTCAGTGTATCTCTTGTGGTGTACTGTAGGCATTCCTGAAGGGTGATGGTCAGTGTGCTTTCAGTGCATCTCTTGTGGTGTACTGTAGGCATTCCTGAAGGGTGTTGGTCACAGTGCTTTCAGTGCATCTCTTGTGGTGTACTGTAGGCATTCCTGAAGGGTGTTGGTCACAGTGCTTTCAGTGCATCTCTTGTGGTGTACTGTAGGCATTCCTGAAGGGTGATGGTCAGTGTGCTTTCAGTGCATCTCTTGTGGTGTACTGTAGGCATTCCTGAAGGGTGTTGGTCAAAGTGCTTTCAGTGCATCTCTTGTGGTGTACTGTAGGCATTCCTGAAGGGTGATGGTCAGTGTGCTTTCAGTGTATCTCTTGTGGTGTACTGTAGGCATTCCTGAAGGGTGGTGGTCAGTGTGCTTTCAGTGCATCTGTTGTGGTGTACTGTAGGCATTCCTGAAGGATGTTGGTCAGTGTGCTTCAGTGCATCTCTTGTGGTGTACTGTAGGCATTCCTTAAGGGTGTTGGTCAGTGTGCTTTCAATGCATCTCTTGTGGTGTACTGTAGGCATTCCTGAAGGGTGTTGGTCCCAGTGTTTTCAGTGCATCTCTTGTGGTGTACTGTAGGCACTCCTGAAGGGTGTTGGTCACAGTGCTTTCAGTGCATCTCTTGTGGTGTACTGTAGGCATTCCTGAAGGGTGTTGGTCAGTGTGCTTTCAGTGCATCTCTTGTGGTGTACTGTAGGCATTCCTGAAGGGTGTTGGTCAGTGTGCTTTCAGTGCATCTCTTGTGGTGTACTGTAGGCATTCCTGAAGGGTGTTGGTCAGTTTGCTTTCAGTGCATCTCTTGTGGTGTACTGTAGGCATTCCTGAAGGGTGATGGTCACAGTGCTTTCAGTGCATCTCTTGTGGTGTACTGTAGGCATTCCTGAAGGGTGTTTGTCACAGTGCTTTCAGTGCATCTCTTGTGGTGTACTGTAGGCATTCCTGAAGGGTGTTGGTCACAGTGCTTTCATTGCATCTCTTGTGTACTGTAGGAATTCCTGAAGGGTGATGGTCACAGTGCTTTCAGTGCATCTCTTGTGGTGTACTGTAGGCATTCCTGAAGGGTGATGGTCAGTGTGCTTTCACTGTATCTATTGTGTTGTACTGTAGGCATTCCTTAAGGGTGTTGGTCAGTGTGCCTTCAGTGCATCTCTTGTGGTGTACTGTAGGCATTCCTGAAGGGTGTTGGTCAGAGTGCTTTCAGTGCATATCTTGTGGTGTACTGTAGGCATTCCTGAAGGGTGTTGGTCACAGTGCTTTCAGTGCATCTCTTGTGGTGTACTGTAGGCATTCCTGAAGGGTGTTGGTCACAGTGCTTTCAGTGCATCTCTTGTGGTGTACTGTAGGCATTCCTGAAGGGTAATGGTCAGTGTGCTTTCAGTGTATCTCTTGTGGTGTACTGTAGGCATTCCTGAAGGGTGATGGTCAGTGTGATTTCAGTGTATCTCTTGTGGTGTACTGTAGGCATTCCTGAAGGGTGATGTTCAGTGTGCTTTCAGTGTATCTCTTGTGGTGTACTGTAGGCATTCCTGAAGGGTGATGGTCAGTGTGCTTTCAGTGTATCTCTTGTGGTGTACTGTAGGCATTCCTGAAGAGTGATGGTCAGTGTGCTTTCAGTGTATCTCTTGTGGTGTACTGTAGGCATTCCTGAAGGGTGATGGTCAGTGTGCTTTCAATGTATCTCTTGTGGTGTACTGTAGGTATTCCTGAAGGGTGATGGTCAGTGTGCTTTCAGTGTATCTCTTGTAGTGTACTGTAGGCATTCCTGAAGGGTGATGGTCAGTGTGCTTTCAGTGCATCTCTTGTGGTGTACTGTAGGCATTCCTGAAGGGTGATGGTCAGTGTGCTTTCAATGTATCTCTTGTGGTGTACTGTCGGCATTCCTGAAGGGTGTTGGTCAGTGTGCTTTCAGTGTATCTCTTGTGGTGTACTGTAGGCATTCCCGAAGGGTGATGGTCAGTGTGCTTTCAGTGTATCTCTTGTGGTGTACTGTAGGCATTCCTGAAGGGTGATGGTCAGTGTGCTTTCAGTGCATCTCTTGTGGTGTACTGTAGGCATTCCTGAAGGGTGATGGTCCCAGTGCTTTCAGTGCATCTCTTGTGGTGTACTGTAGGCATTCCTGAAGGGTGTTGGTCAGTGTGCTTTCAGTGTATCTCTTGTGGTGTACTGTAGGCATTCCTGAAGGGTGATGGTCAGTGTGCTTTCAGTGTATCTCTTGTGGTGTACTGTAGGCATTCCTGAAGGGTGATGGTCAGTGTGCTTTCAGTACATCTCTTGTGGTGTACTGTAGGCATTCCTGAAGGGTGATGGTCCCAGTGCTTTCAGTGCATCTCTTGTGGTGTACTGTAGGCATTCCTGAAGGGTGTTGGTGAGTGTGCTTTCAGTGTATCTCTTGTGGTGTACTGTAGGCATTCCTGAAGGGTGTTGGTCAGTGTGCTTTCAGTGTATCTCTTGTGGTGTACTGTAGGCATTCCTGAAGGGTGTTGGTCAGTGTGCTTTCAGTGCATCTCTTGTGGTGTACTGTAGGCATTCCTGAAGGGTGATGGTCCCAGTGCTTTCAGTGTATCTCTTGTGGTGTACTGTAGGCATTTCTGAAGGGTGTTGGTGAGTGTGCTTTCAGTGTATCTCTTGTGGTGTACTGTAGGCATTCCTGAAGGGTGGTGGTCAGTGTGCTTTCAGTGTATCTCTTGTGGTGTACTGTAGGCATTCTTGAAGGGTGATGGTCAGTGTGCTTTCAGTGCATCTCTTGTGGTGTACTGTAGGCATTCCTTAAGGGTGTTGGTCAGTGTGCCTTCAGTGCATCTCTTGTGGTGTACTGTAGGCATTCCTGAAGGGTGTTGGTCAGTGTGCTTTCAGTGCATCTCTTGTGGTGTACTGTAGGCATTCCTGAAGGGTGTTGGTCACAGTGCTTTCAGTGCATCTCTTGTGGTGTACTGTAGGCATTCCTGAAGGGTGATGGTCAGTGTGCTTTCAGTGCATCTCTTGTGGTGTACTGTAGGCATTCCTGAAGGGTGTTGGTCAGTGTGCTTTCAGTGCATCTCTTGTGGTGTACTGTAGGCATTCCTGAAGGGTGATGGTCAGTGTGCTTTCAGTGCATCTCTTGTGGTGTACTGTAGGCATTCCTGAAGGGTGTTGGTCAGTGTGCTTTCAGTGCATCTCTTGTGGTGTACTGTAGGCTTTCCTGAAGGGTGTTGGTCACAGTGCTTTCAGTGCATCTCTTGTGGTGTACTGTAGGCATTCCTGAAGGGTGTTGGTCACAGTGCTTTCAGTGCATCTCTTGTGGTGTACTGTAGGCATTCCTGAAGGGTGTTGGTCAGTGTGCTTTCAGTGCATCTCTTGTGGTGTACTGTAGGCATTCCTGAAGGGTGATGGTCAGTGTGCTTTCATTGTATCTCTTGTGGTGTACTGTAGGCATTCCTGAAGGGTGTTGGTCACAGTGCTTTCAGTGCATCTCTTGTGGTGTACTGTAGGCATTCCTGATGGGTGATGGTCAGTGTGCTTTCAGTGTATCTCTTGTGGTGTACTGTAGGCATTCCTGAAGGGTGTTGGTCACAGTGCTTTCAGTGCATCTCTTGTGGTGTACTGTTGGCATTCCTGAAGGGTGTTGGTAAGTGTGCTTTCAGTGCATCTCTTGTGGTGTACTGTAGGCATTCCTGAAGGGTGATGGTCAGTGTGCTTTCAGTGCATCTCTTGTGGTGTACTGTAGGCATTCCTGAAGGGTGATGGTCAGTGTGCTTTCAGTGCATCTCTTGTGGTGTACTGTAGGCATTCCTGAAGGGTGATGGTCAGCGTGCTTTCAGTGCATCTCTTGTGGTGTACTGTAGGCATTCCTGAAGGGTGTTGGTCAGTGTGCTTTCAGTGCATCTCTTGTGGTGTACTGTAGGCATTCCTGAAGGGTGTTGGTCAGTGTGCCTTCATTGTATCTCTTGTGGTGTACTGTAGGCATTCCTGAAGGGTGATGGTCAGTGTGCTTTCAGTGCATCTCTTGTGGTGTACTGTAGGCATTCCTGAAGGGTGATGGTCAGTGTGCCTTCAGTGTATCTCTTGTGGTGTACTGTAGGCATTCCTGAAGGGTGATGGTCAGTGTGCTTTCAGTGCATCTCTTGTGGTGTACTGTAGGCATTCCTGAAGGGTGATGGTCAGTGTGCCTTCATTGTATCTCTTGTGGTGTACTGTAGGCATTCCTGAAGGGTGATGGTCAGTGTGCTTTCAGTGCATCTCTTGTGGTGTACTGTAGGCATTCCTGAAGGGTGATGGTCAGTGTGCTTTCAGTGCATCTCTTGTGGTGTACTGTAGGCATTCCTGAAGGGTGATGGTCAGTGTGCTTTCAGTGCATCTCTTGTGGTGTACTGTAGGCATTCCTGAAGGGTGTTGGTCAGTGTGCTTTCAGTGCATCTCTTGTGGTGTACTGTAGGCATTCCTGAAGGGTGTTGGTCAGTGTGCTTTCAGTGCATCTCTTGTGGTGTACTGTAGGCATTCCTGAAGGGTGATGGTCAGTGTGCTTTCAGTGCATCTCTTGTGGTGTACTGTAGGCATTCCTGAAGGGTGTTGGTCAGTGTGCTTTCAGTGCATCTCTTGTGGTGTACTGTAGGCATTCCTGAAGGGTGATGGTCAGTGTGCTTTCATTGTATCTCTTGTGGTGTACTGTAGGCATTCCTGAAGGGTGATGGTCAGTGTGCTTTCAGTGCATCTCTTGTGGTGTACTGTAGGCATTCCTGAAGGGTGATGGTCAGTGTGCTTTCATTGTATCTCTTGTGGTGTACTGTAGGCATTCCTGAAGGGTGTTGGTCACAGTGCTTTCAGTGCATCTCTTGTGGTGTACTGTAGGCATTCCTGATGGGTGATGGTCAGTGTGCTTTCAGTGTATCTCTTGTGGTGTACTGTAGGCATTCCTGAAGGGTGATGGTCAGTGTGCTTTCAGTGCATCTGTTGTGGTGTACTGTAGGCATTCCTGAAGGGTGATGGTCAGTGTGCTTTCATTGTATCTCTTGTGGTGTACTGTAGGCATTCCTGAAGGGTGTTGGTCACAGTGCTTTCAGTGCATCTCTTGTGGTGTACTGTAGGCATTCCTGATGGGTGATGGTCAGTGTGCTTTCAGTGTATCTCTTGTGGTGTACTGTAGGCATTCCTGAAGGGTGTTGGTCACAGTGCTTTCAGTGCATCTCTTGTGGTGTACTGTAGGCATTCCTGAAGGGTGTTGGTAAGTGTGCTTTCAGTGCATCTCTTGTGGTGTACTGTAGGCATTCCTGAAGGGTGTTGGTCACAGTGCTTTCAGTGCATCTCTTGTGGTGTACTGTAGGCATTCCTGAAGGGTGTTGGTCAGTGTGCCTTCAGTGTATCTCTTGTGGTGTACTGTAGGCATTCCTGAAGGGTGATGGTCAGTGTGCCTTCAGTGTATCTCTTGTGGTGTACTGTAGGCATTCCTGAAGGGTGTTGGTCAAAGTGCTTTCAGTGCATCTCTTGTGGTGTACTGTAGGCATTCCTGAAGGGTGTTGGTCAGTGTGCCTTCAGTGTATCTCTTGTGGTGTACTGTAGGCATTCCTGAAGGGTGTTGGTCAAAGTGCTTTCAGTGCATCTCTTGTGGTGTACTGTAGGCATTCCTGAAGGGTGTTGGTCACAGTGCTTTCAGTGCATCTCTTGTGGTGTACTGTAGGCATTCCTGAAGGGTTGTGGTCAGTGTGCTTTCAGTGCATCTCTTGTGGTGTACTGTAGGCATTCCTGAAGGGTGTTGGTCAGTGTGCTTTCAGTGCATCTCTTGTGGTGTACTTTAGGCATTCCTGAAGGGTGATGGTCAGTGTGCTTTCAGTGCATCTCTTGTGGTGTACTGTAGGCATTCCTGAAGGGTGATGGTCACAGTGCTTTCAGTGCATCTCTTGTGGTGTACTGTAGGCATTCCTGAAGGGTGATGGTCAGTGTGCTTTCAGTGCATCTATTGTGGTGTACTGTAGGCATTCCTGAAGGGTGTTGGTCCCAGTGCTTTCAGTGCATCTCTTGTGGTGTACTGTAGGCATTCCTGAAGGGTGATGGTCAGTGTGCTTTCAGTGCATCTATTGTGGTGTACTGTAGGCATTCCTGAAGGGTGTTGGTCACAGTGCTTTCAGTGCATCTCTTGTGGTGTACTGTAGGCATTCCTGAAGGGTGATGGTCAGTGTGCTTTCAGTGCATCTATTGTGGTGTACTGTAGGCATTCCTGAAGGGTGTTGGTCAGTGTGCTTTCAGTGCATCTCTTGTGGTGTACTGTAGGCATTCCTGAAGGGTGATGGTCCCAGTGCTTTCAGTGCATCTCTTGTGGTGTACTGTAGGCATTCCTGAAGGGTGTTGGTCACAGTGCTTTCAGTGCATCTCTTGTGGTGTATTGTAGGCATTCCTGAAGGGTGATGGTCACAGTGCTTTCAGTGCATCTCTTGTGGTGTACTGTAGGCATTCCTGAAGGGTATTGGTCCCAGTGCTTTCAGTGCATCTCTTGTGGTGTACTGTAGGCATTCCTGAAGGGTGTTGGTCACAGTGCTTTCAGTGCATCTCTTGTGGTGTACTATAGGCATTCCTGAAGGGTGATGGTCAGTGTGCTTTCTGTGCATCTCTTGTGGTGTACTGTAGGCATTCCTGAAGGGTATTGGTCCCAGTGCTTTCAGTGCATCTCTTGTGGTGTACTGTAGGCATTCCTGAAGGGTGTTGGTCACAGTGCTTTCTGTGCATCTCTTGTGGTTTACTGTAGGCATTCCTGAAGGGTGTTGGTCAGTGTGCTTTCAGTGCATCTCTTGTGGTGTACTGTAGGCATTCCTGAAGGGTGTTGGTCAGTGTGCTTTCAGTGCATCTCTTGTGGTGTACTGTAGGCATTCCTGAAGGGTGTTGGTCAGTGTGCTTTCAGTGCATCTCTTGTGGTGTACTGTAGGCATTCCTGAAGGGTGTTGGTCACAGTGCTTTCAGTGCATCTCTTGTGGTGTACTGTAGGCATTCCTGAAGGGTGATGTTCACTGTGCTTTCAGTGTATCTCTTGTGGTGTACTGTAGGCATTCCTGAAGGGTGATGGTCAGTGTGCTTTCAGTGTATCTCTTGTGGTGTACTGTAGGCATTCCTGAAGAGTGATGGTCAGTGTGCTTTCAGTGTATCTCTTGTGGTGTACTGTAGGCATTCCTGAAGGGTGATGGTCAGTGTGCTTTCAATGTATCTCTTGTGGTGTACTGTAGGTATTCCTGAAGGGTGATGGTCAGTGTGCTTTCAGTGTATCTCTTGTAGTGTACTGTAGGCATTCCTGAAGGGTGATGGTCAGTGTGCTTTCAGTGCATCTCTTGTGGTGTACTGTAGGCATTCCTGAAGAGTGATGGTCAGTGTGCTTTCAATGTATCTCTTGTGGTGTACTGTAGGCATTCCTGAAGGGTGTTGGTCAGTGTGCTTTCAGTGTATCTCTTGTGGTGTACTGTAGGCATTCCCGAAGGGTGATGGTCAGTGTGCTTTCAGTGTATCTCTTGTGGTGTACTGTAGGCATTCCTGAAGGGTGATGGTCAGTGTGCTTTCAGTGCATCTCTTGTGGTGTACTGTAGGCATTCCTGAAGGGTGATGGTCCCAGTGCTTTCAGTGCATCTCTTGTGGTGTACTGTAGGCATTCCTGAAGGGTGTTGGTCAGTGTGCTTTCAGTGTATCTCTTGTGGTGTACTGTAGGCATTCCTGAAGGGTGATGGTCAGTGTGCTTTCAGTGTATCTCTTGTGGTGTACTGTAGGCATTCCTGAAGGGTGATGGTCAGTGTGCTTTCAGTACATCTCTTGTGGTGTACTGTAGGCATTCCTGAAGGGTGATGGTCCCAGTGCTTTCAGTGCATCTCTTGTGGTGTACTGTAGGCATTCCTGAAGGGTGTTGGTGAGTGTGCTTTCAGTGTATCTCTTGTGGTGTACTGTAGGCATTCCTGAAGGGTGTTGGTCAGTGTGCTTTCAGTGTATCTCTTGTGGTGTACTGTAGGCATTCCTGAAGGGTGTTGGTCAGTGTGCTTTCAGTGCATCTCTTGTGGTGTACTGTAGGCATTCCTGAAGGGTGATGGTCCCAGTGCTTTCAGTGTATCTCTTGTGGTGTACTGTAGGCATTTCTGAAGGGTGTTGGTGAGTGTGCTTTCAGTGTATCTCTTGTGGTGTACTGTAGGCATTCCTGAAGGGTGGTGGTCAGTGTGCTTTCAGTGTATCTCTTGTGGTGTACTGTAGGCATTCTTGAAGGGTGATGGTCAGTGTGCTTTCAGTGCATCTCTTGTGGTGTACTGTAGGCATTCCTTAAGGGTGTTGGTCAGTGTGCCTTCAGTGCATCTCTTGTGGTGTACTGTAGGCATTCCTGAAGGGTGTTGGTCAGTGTGCTTTCAGTGCATCTCTTGTGGTGTACTGTAGGCATTCCTGAAGGGTGTTGGTCACAGTGCTTTCAGTGCATCTCTTGTGGTGTACTGTAGGCATTCCTGAAGGGTGATGGTCAGTGTGCTTTCAGTGCATCTCTTGTGGTGTACTGTAGGCATTCCTGAAGGGTGTTGGTCAGTGTGCTTTCAGTGCATCTCTTGTGGTGTACTGTAGGCATTCCTGAAGGGTGATGGTCAGTGTGCTTTCAGTGCATCTCTTGTGGTGTACTGTAGGCATTCCTGAAGGGTGTTGGTCAGTGTGCTTTCAGTGCATCTCTTGTGGTGTACTGTAGGCTTTCCTGAAGGGTGTTGGTCACAGTGCTTTCAGTGCATCTCTTGTGGTGTACTGTAGGCATTCCTGAAGGGTGTTGGTCACAGTGCTTTCAGTGCATCTCTTGTGGTGTACTGTAGGCATTCCTGAAGGGTGTTGGTCAGTGTGCTTTCAGTGCATCTCTTGTGGTGTACTGTAGGCATTCCTGAAGGGTGATGGTCAGTGTGCTTTCATTGTATCTCTTGTGGTGTACTGTAGGCATTCCTGAAGGGTGTTGGTCACAGTGCTTTCAGTGCATCTCTTGTGGTGTACTGTAGGCATTCCTGATGGGTGATGGTCAGTGTGCTTTCAGTGTATCTCTTGTGGTGTACTGTAGGCATTCCTGAAGGGTGTTGGTCACAGTGCTTTCAGTGCATCTCTTGTGGTGTACTGTTGGCATTCCTGAAGGGTGTTGGTAAGTGTGCTTTCAGTGCATCTCTTGTGGTGTACTGTAGGCATTCCTGAAGGGTGATGGTCAGTGTGCTTTCAGTGCATCTCTTGTGGTGTACTGTAGGCATTCCTGAAGGGTGATGGTCAGTGTGCTTTCAGTGCATCTCTTGTGGTGTACTGTAGGCATTCCTGAAGGGTGATGGTCAGCGTGCTTTCAGTGCATCTCTTGTGGTGTACTGTAGGCATTCCTGAAGGGTGTTGGTCAGTGTGCTTTCAGTGCATCTCTTGTGGTGTACTGTAGGCATTCCTGAAGGGTGTTGGTCAGTGTGCCTTCATTGTATCTCTTGTGGTGTACTGTAGGCATTCCTGAAGGGTGATGGTCAGTGTGCTTTCAGTGCATCTCTTGTGGTGTACTGTAGGCATTCCTGAAGGGTGATGGTCAGTGTGCCTTCAGTGTATCTCTTGTGGTGTACTGTAGGCATTCCTGAAGGGTGATGGTCAGTGTGCTTTCAGTGCATCTCTTGTGGTGTACTGTAGGCATTCCTGAAGGGTGATGGTCAGTGTGCTTTCAGTGCATCTCTTGTGGTGTACTGTAGGCATTCCTGAAGGGTGTTGGTCAGTGTGCTTTCAGTGCATCTCTTGTGGTGTACTGTAGGCATTCCTGAAGGGTGTTGGTCAGTGTGCTTTCAGTGCATCTCTTGTGGTGTACTGTAGGCATTCCTGAAGGGTGATGGTCAGTGTGCTTTCAGTGCATCTCTTGTGGTGTACTGTAGGCATTCCTGAAGGGTGTTGGTCAGTGTGCTTTCAGTGCATCTCTTGTGGTGTACTGTAGGCATTCCTGAAGGGTGATGGTCAGTGTGCTTTCATTGTATCTCTTGTGGTGTACTGTAGGCATTCCTGAAGGGTGATGGTCAGTGTGCTTTCAGTGCATCTCTTGTGGTGTACTGTAGGCATTCCTGAAGGGTGATGGTCAGTGTGCTTTCATTGTATCTCTTGTGGTGTACTGTAGGCATTCCTGAAGGGTGTTGGTCACAGTGCTTTCAGTGCATCTCTTGTGGTGTACTGTAGGCATTCCTGATGGGTGATGGTCAGTGTGCTTTCAGTGTATCTCTTGTGGTGTACTGTAGGCATTCCTGAAGGGTGATGGTCAGTGTGCTTTCAGTGCATCTCTTGTGGTGTACTGTAGGCATTCCTGAAGGGTGATGGTCAGTGTGCTTTCATTGTATCTCTTGTGGTGTACTGTAGGCATTCCTGAAGGGTGTTGGTCACAGTGCTTTCAGTGCATCTCTTGTGGTGTACTGTAGGCATTCCTGATGGGTGATGGTCAGTGTGCTTTCAGTGTATCTCTTGTGGTGTACTGTAGGCATTCCTGAAGGGTGTTGGTCACAGTGCTTTCAGTGCATCTCTTGTGGTGTACTGTAGGCATTCCTGAAGGGTGTTGGTAAGTGTGCTTTCAGTGCATCTCTTGTGGTGTACTGTAGGCATTCCTGAAGGGTGTTGGTCACAGTGCTTTCAGTGCATCTCTTGTGGTGTACTGTAGGCATTCCTGAAGGGTGTTGGTCAGTGTGCCTTCAGTGTATCTCTTGTGGTGTACTGTAGGCATTCCTGAAGGGTGATGGTCAGTGTGCTTTCAGTGCATCTCTTGTGGTGTACTGTAGGCATTCCTGATGGGTGATGGTCAGTGTGCTTTCAGTGTATCTCTTGTGGTGTACTGTAGGCATTCCTGAAGGGTGTTGGTCACAGTGCTTTCAGTGCATCTCTTGTGGTGTACTGTAGGCATTCCTGAAGGGTGTTGGTAAGTGTGCTTTCAGTGCATCTCTTGTGGTGTACTGTAGGCATTCCTGAAGGGTGTTGGTCACAGTGCTTTCAGTGCATCTCTTGTGGTGTACTGTAGGCATTCCTGAAGGGTGTTGGTCAGTGTGCCTTCAGTGTATCTCTTGTGGTGTACTGTAGGCATTCCTGAAGGGTGTTGGTCAAAGTGCTTTCAGTGCATCTCTTGTGGTGTACTGTAGGCATTCCTGAAGGGTGTTGGTCAGTGTGCCTTCAGTGTATCTCTTGTGGTGTACTGTAGGCATTCCTGAAGGGTGTTGGTCAAAGTGCTTTCAGTGCATCTCTTGTGGTGTACTGTAGGCATTCCTGAAGGGTGTTGGTCACAGTGCTTTCAGTGCATCTCTTGTGGTGTACTGTAGGCATTCCTGAAGGGTTGTGGTCAGTGTGCTTTCAGTGCATCTCTTGTGGTGTACTGTAGGCATTCCTGAAGGGTGTTGGTCAGTGTGCTTTCAGTGCATCTCTTGTGGTGTACTTTAGGCATTCCTGAAGGGTGATGGTCAGTGTGCTTTCAGTGCATCTCTTGTGGTGTACTGTAGGCATTCCTGAAGGGTGATGGTCACAGTGCTTTCAGTGCATCTCTTGTGGTGTACTGTAGGCATTCCTGAAGGGTGATGGTCAGTGTGCTTTCAGTGCATCTATTGTGGTGTACTGTAGGCATTCCTGAAGGGTGTTGGTCCCAGTGCTTTCAGTGCATCTCTTGTGGTGTACTGTAGGCATTCCTGAAGGGTGATGGTCAGTGTGCTTTCAGTGCATCTATTGTGGTGTACTGTAGGCATTCCTGAAGGGTGTTGGTCACAGTGCTTTCAGTGCATCTCTTGTGGTGTACTGTAGGCATTCCTGAAGGGTGATGGTCCCAGTGCTTTCAGTGCATCTCTTGTGGTGTACTGTAGGCATTCCTGAAGGGTGTTGGTCACAGTGCTTTCAGTGCATCTCTTGTGGTGTACTGTAGGCATTCCTGAAGGGTGATGGTCCCAGTGCTTTCAGTGCATCTCTTGTGGTGTACTGTAGGCATTCCTGAAGGGTGTTGGTCACAGTGCTTTCAGTGCATCTCTTGTGGTGTACTGTAGGCATTCCTGAAGGGTATTGGTCACAGTGCTTTCAGTGCATCTCTTGTGGTGTATTGTAGGCATTCCTGAAGGGTGATGGTCACAGTGCTTTCAGTGCATCTCTTGTGGTGTACTGTAGGCATTCCTGAAGGGTATTGGTCACAGTGCTTTCAGTGCATCTCTTGTGGTGTATTGTAGGCATTCCTGAAGGGTGATGGTCACAGTGCTTTCAGTGCATCTCTTGTGGTGTACTGTAGGCATTCCTGAAGGGTGTTGGTCACAGTGCTTTCAGTGCATCTCTTGTGGTGTACTATAGGCATTCCTGAAGGGTGATGGTCAGTGTGCTTTCTGTGCATCTCTTGTGGTGTACTGTAGGCATTCCTGAAGGGTATTGGTCCCAGTGCTTTCAGTGCATCTCTTGTGGTGTACTGTAGGCATTCCTGAAGGGTGTTGGTCACAGTGCTTTCTGTGCATCTCTTGTGGTGTACTGTAGGCATTCCTGAAGGGTGTTGGTCAGTGTGCTTTCAGTGCATCTCTTGTGGTGTACTGTAGGCATTCCTGAAGGGTGTTGGTCAGTGTGCTTTCAGTGCATCTCTTGTGGTGTACTGTAGGCATTCCTGAAGGGTGTTGGTCAGTGTGCTTTCAGTGCATCTCTTGTGGTGTACTGTAGGCATTCCTGAAGGGTGTTGGTCACAGTGCTTTCAGTGCATCTCTTGTGGTGTACTGTAGGCATTCCTGAAGGGTGTTGGTCAGTGTGCTTTCAGTGCATCTCTTGTGGTGTACTGTAGGCATTCCTGAAGGGTGTTGGTCAGTGTGCTTTCAGTGCATCTCTTGTGGTGTACTGTAGGCATTCCTGAAGGGTGTTGGTCAGTGTGCTTTCAGTGCATCTCTTGTGGTGTACTGTAGGCATTCCTGAAGGGTGTTGGTCACAGTGCTTTCAGTGCATCTCTTGTGGTGTACTGTAGGCATTCCTGAAGGGTGATGGTCACAGTGCTTTCAGTGCATCTCTTGTGGTGTACTGTAGGCATTCCTGAAGGGTGTTGGTCACAGTGCTTTCAGTGCATCTCTTGTGGTGTACTGTAGGCATTCCTGAAGGGTGTTGGTCAGTGTGCTTTCAGTGCATCTCTTGTGGTGTA
>JANJGK010004485.1:2500-61404 GCA_039081455.1 Macrobrachium rosenbergii
CATCTTTTACCTATTTCGTCATATATTCCTCCCTTCTGAGAAACTTATCAATCACCACGGCTTTTGTGAATACATACATACATACATACATAAATATTTAGAAAAATACAATCAAAGAATCCCACCTAATAAAGAGAAGCGAGAATGAAGCCATTGGGCTTCTGACAGAAGACGCCCAAACAGCTGTTCGAAAAAGTGAAAACTCAAGTCATTAAAATCAATCATTCGGAAATTACTGAGCTAATATGTATGCCTGCATCTATCAATATTTACATGTACAGTATCTCTGAGGACTACGTGAAATACCCTCATAAAATGTCCCGGATTAGACAATGAATCGGATAATGAATGATACCGCTGATAGAAGCAGTCTATCCTGCAACAAACTTCAAAACTAGAGTTCCTTGGTGTATTTTATCTGCATGTGATATGTCGATCATTAGTGTCATTCTCTGCTTTCCAATCTACTCATCCTGATTTTAAATTCAAATATTCAGGCACTAATTGATGAGAGTCCCTATTCTTCATTTCTGAATTGAGCCAAGACAGCAAAATATATGTTCGCTAAATGACCTCACAAAAAGTGCATTCTCTACCGGGTCATTATACAGTCGCTGGCTATTGAGGTCGAAATGGCTAAAATACAGTATATATAATTTCCTACAAATGTGCTGCTTACATTCCGTGGCTCTCGCATTCAGAAAACGTTTTAAACAAATAAAAATTCCCGTCATAACTTTGATATCTTGATTACACATACATATATACGAATTTATTCTTTCAACACACACATGCACGCACGCACGCGCGCGCACACACGCACACACACACACACACACACACACACACACACATATATATATATATATATATATATATATATATATATATATATAGCATACACACACACACAATATATATATAGTACATATATAATACATATATATCGTGTACGTATGTGTGCTTGTGTATGTGTATGTATGTGTGTAAGTATAGTACATATATGATCATTCAGCAAGTCCCTTCCACTAATATTCCCTTTTCCTTCCTCCGAAAATTTCTTAAAAATGGACCCTTTTTTATGGTTTTACCATCCCCTACATTTCCTTAACAATGGAACTCAATATTTTAATCCATCTTTTCAGCTTCCTAACTTTTATTTCTTTCACTTGCATTCAATATTCACTTTAACATCAAAGGAAAGCTGGCTCAGTCATCTGTTTAGACATTCTAAAATTTCAACAAATATCTTTTATTTCAAGCCTTTTTTTAACCCTCCTACTACCTTCTTTGGCTTATTTTTTGCACTGATTCATGTGTTATTTAAATCCCACCATCATCGGTTAAATATCATGTCAATCCTAAGCGAATACTGTTAAACATTTCTTTTCATCCTCATCCCAACACGGATACACGTCCCTCTATTTTTGGATTCCTCCTACTCTTGTAATGTGACTATCATAGAGATGTCCTTTTTACCTCCTCCTCTCGTTAGCCTTCCAATCTCTTCACTATTACCCATAACCTTATTCTTATCTCACAAACTTCCAGTTACATCTCCTGAAAGACATCACGACTGTTGTTGACAAAAGCCATCAAGTTGCAAGTATCCTATATATAGATCAGAGATGTGAATACATAAGTATGGCTGGAGATGGGCAAATTACCTTAATGGGACCCAAAATGACTCATTTAACGACTGAATGTAATGTGAGATCTAAATTATGTAAATTTCAATCAAAGAACGTCACTGGAAAGCAGAGACGCCCATTACGCTAAGAACCGATATGGATGTTATCAGAGCAAAGGTATCATAGAAGCAATGATATTAAAACCTAACTCATTTGCAGCACATCTCAACAGTAGTCAGAAACGTCATGAAAATAAGATTTCAAAAAATCATTCCATTTGCTCTCTCTTATTTCCACTTACCAATATGAAAAGTCAAGCCTCCAACACATAATAATAATAATAATAATAATAATAATAATAATAATAATAATAATAATAATAATAATAATAATAATAATAGGGTGATAAAAAATCATTCATTGTCGACAAAAAAATGATGTGGACTTCATAGTAATTGCTCTTACAAGCAAATTTCCTCACCGTAGATATAATGTATCCGTTAATGTATTTTGCAATCAGGATAAAAAAAATTATGAGTCCTTCGCATTTAGGAACAAATTTCTGCAGGCCTAATACTGTATCTAGTTCAGAAGTGGGGAAGACCATCAGTGAAAATGCTGCAACCACAGAAATCCTGCCTGACGTGAATCAGTCCTGAACATAAGTTTGAGGATTCTTGTTGGGTAACAGACACAGAAAAATGGAGAGACACAAGGGTTGATGTGAATATAAGTGAGGTGTTGCAGTATGTTAGTGAAAGTATGAATGAGTTGCTGACCAGGGTGTGTAAGGTATGTCTGGATTAGCCAATGGTTCCAATGGAGTGAGTACGGGAAATAATCGTTTCTGTAAAAAAGGCAAAGTTGATTGGTGAGCCTGTAGAAATTACAGAAGTGTAACATCACTTAGTATGCCAGGGAAGGTTTATGGTAGTATTGTGATTTAAACGGTACATAATGACACGAGAATTCAAAGAGAAGCAAAGTGATAAACGGACACTGTTTGAAGACTAGTTATTTGACAAAAGAGATGACATAGTACCAATAAGAGAGAGAAAAAAAACTACGGAGTGAGCAAAAAAATTTAAGGCCAAACACGAATAAATATTCAAAAGACAAAAAGAAGTATGCTAGAGATATAAATGCAAAATTATTTAGTGAGATAATGCATCACAATTTACAGAAACAACGGGCAGCAACTGAAGTCCTCTGCTGATGGAATTACAATTTTCAAGATTGATTGAGCAAGAGTCAGAGGTGAGTAATGTGGAGTGGAAAGGGTCACTGCAAGTCTGAGAATGCATCTGAAAATGACTGCTGAGGTTGTGCCGATGGAGATTAAGAGACTGAAGAGTGGACAGACAACAGGAGTTGATATGATTACGAGTAAAAGCTGGTGAATGGTGGCGAAAGAGTGACTGAGTCGACGACCTTAGGAGTGTAACGCTTGGTGAGGAAAAGGTCTCAAAGGTTTCGAAGGATCAAAGAATGTGAAAGAGGAATGATATTTGTTATTTTACGATATTTGTTACCTTGTATGTAAGTAAAGGCGTCAGAGGTGACTGTAAGAACGACAAGGCATATCATTTCTAGATATGCCAGTAACGGCATAAAGTAAGATTTTTTGAGCAAGTAAAGCACGGTTTACACGCGTAGCGATCTCCTGTTTACACGTAACGACAAATTGTAACAACCAGATCGCTACAATAAATCGCTACAATTTATCGTAGGGTGTAAACCGTGCTAAACCTAACAAACGGACTGCTAAGCGACGAACACTGTGGTCTTAAGCATAGGAGAGGGTGTGTGTCAAGCATTTGTTAAAAAACAGTATGTGAGAAGTCTGAGATTAATAGGAAAAGTGGGGCTGGGTGAGAGTAATGAGCCTCGCAAACGTGAGCCCAGTGCCCTAACATTAGGCTATGCCACCCACTAACACACACACACACACACACTTTTCACCAAGATCAGGTTCAAACCATGGAAAGTGTAATTGTGAGCCAAATGATATAACACTACGGCCCGCCATCCACCCAGAAAGACGTTTTTTTTTCACTATACCCCTTTTTTCCTTTGTAGGGGGTGGGGGGTGGTGCCAAAAGGGAAGAGCTTTTGGCTTTCAGCAAGTTCTTACGGATGGGGTTTTCGCCCCAGATCTATTTCCTGACTGCAGCTGAAGCTGGTGTCAACACACAGCCTGATTGACTTTTGTTGGGCAGCTTGATTATTATTACTAAAACAGTTTAACCAGACCACTGATCTGACTATCAGCTCTCACAGGGCTGGCACGAAGGATTGGATGAAATGACAGGTCTAGGATATGTGTTTCTTAGAAGGAAAGGATTAAAATTCACAAATTATGACTGTATTGCATTAAAAACAGGCAAAATATTGGCTGACTGAAAATGGTAGAAGTGCAAACTTTTTAATAAAAACAATGACTCGAATACAGGGATTTATTTATGTATATTTTGCACAGAATCAG
The DNA here is from genome assembly GCA_039081455.1 of Macrobrachium rosenbergii. Taxonomy (NCBI): domain Eukaryota; kingdom Metazoa; phylum Arthropoda; class Malacostraca; order Decapoda; family Palaemonidae; genus Macrobrachium; species Macrobrachium rosenbergii. The sequence goes on from JANJGK010004485.1 coordinate 6,617, forward strand.
TGATTCATAATACCTGCATCTACCTCTAAGAATTTGACAGGGTCCCACCAAGTAAGAAAAATACACATTACTCAAGTAAATTTAACATATTACTTCAGAAAGCTTGATTTATACAAAAGTTGTTATCATACCACTGGAGAATTTATTAATTGAATTATTAGTTGCAGCAAATAACTGAAATACAGTACAATAAATATTCACTTCTTCTAAAGCATGTGTGCTTGAAGGCACCTGTATTCGTTCACATATATTTACCAATTCCTTGGAACCAGCCGACACTGAAAAGAAAATAATTCCTGGGTTTATAGACCAACATTTTCTGTGGACTGGCTAAAGGTTTCTTTAATAACGCAATTGACTTTCAACCACACACACAAACACACACACACACACACACAGAGAGAGAGAGAGAGAGAGAGAGAGAGAGAGAGAGAGAGAGAGAGAGAGAGAGAGAGAGAGAGAGAGAGAGAGAGAGAGAAAGAGTGCAGCAGATTGCTGTAAAAATCGTTCAGATAGTGAAACAAGCATGAAATTTGGCACAAACATTCCTAAGACTACGCTCTCTTAGAAAAGGGCGCTGGCCACCTGAAAATCCAAGATGGCGGCTATTTTTCAAAATGGCCGCCATCTATGTTGAGATTCACTGGTTTGGGAGCATCTATTGGATGGAATATGCCAGTTTTTTTTTTTTAAACCTCGACTTTTAGGTTATAAAAATGTTCCATACCACACATTTTATTGAAAACCCTTACTAAATGAATTGTAACCAAGATGGCGTACAAAATGGTTGCCATAAAAGTTTTTTTTTCTATCCACAGCGCTAGCAGACATAGAGACCAACTGTTTTTATTTAATGGTATATTCATGTGATCAGACAGTTTAACTAATATGCTATTTTCAACTGAAATAGTAATGGTATGGTCACATACAACATTGTGTCTAAGACTGTAACCATAAAAAGAAAAGAAGAGAAATACGGACTAAACGCAACCAATCTATGTATAGGTCTCTCAACCTACACCTTTGAAAAATTCGAGGATAAGAAGGTAGGCATAGCATGACACGTTGGATGCTCAAGCTAGATTATCTACTGAAGAGAGGGCAATATTTATCTAGACTTCACATTTGCAAGTGCACAGAGCTGTGCAGGGAAGACCCAGCTTGTAGCACTTGCACCTTTCCCGACAGCCTGCTTTGCATCCACATTTGGTAAGCTGTTGGCAACTCTTGGCTAAGGGCGAGTTGGTTGTCCAGAGGACTTGCCATGCTTCACCAGACTTTTGCCATCCCCACTCAGCAGGGTTCTCTGGCTGTGGCTGACACTGGGTGGCCTGCCCCCACACACAACCAGCCTGGTACGCAGCATGCTTGGTGTGTTGGAGGAGAGCTCCCCTGGTTGGTGGAATGGCCTCATATGCCCTTTGTTTTCTGGCAAACATATCAAGTCTAGCCTCATCCACAGTGCCAGCAGTGCTGGATCTTTCATACATAAGTATGACAAACCTCTCCAGGACCTTCAGGTCACTCTCTTCCACTCTGAGAGGGTAGTGACTCAGTTTGGAGAACACAGTGGAGGCCTCTGGAAAGATGTTCCATGTCTGCCAGGCGGTCTTCTTGCCCTTGCTCCGGAAGGCTGACACTGTATCACAGCCTGTGAACGCATGGAAGAAGAGCATGCCATTCACCTTCTCCTGGCCCAGAGAGTTGCACAGGTCATGCACAGCAATCCAGCGCAGGCTCTGGCCTTGGCCAAATGCCACCCATAGCTTCTCTAGCCCTAGATTGTGGAGAGTGGAGAAAGCACTGACTGCAACGACAAGAACATCTGTGTCATTTGCTTTAACCGTGATGGTCTTGGCTCCATGTTCTGTGGCATATTTGGCATGGAGAAAGATGCGGGTGTCAGCTTCCTCATGAGAGCACTTTTCCAGTCCCTGAAGACTAGCCTCATGAGTGCTGAGGACAGCAGACCCTTTCGTGGCAATGACAACATTTGTGGCAGACATCTGGGCAACTTTGTCTGCCAGGAACTGGAACAACTCTGTCTTGTTGGCATCGTGTCTTAGGAAATTGCGCCAGTTGGATGGTATTGTGTTCTTGTCTGTCGCCTTGCGCCTTCCTCCTTGACCACGTTGGAGCCTGGTCTCAGCTTTGAGGCTGGATGTATTGTATACATCAAATACAAGATGTGATGATGTGTACTTGCTGCTATAGGATTGTATCACAGGCAAGAAGTCGCAAAGTGCATAGCCCTCAAAGGTCTTTCCTTTCTTTGGTGGCAAGGCATGGACCAAAGCTGATCCATCTACAATGAGGACATCAGTCTTTGGTTCTTTGTCTTCTAGTGTAACATGACTCTCCAGGACCGAGGTCAGCTGAGACTTCTGACATGTGTACAGCCTACCACCCTCACTAAGGGAAGCTGGGAATGTTTGATTCTCGTGCTGGAAGAATTCCTGCAGATCACATTCACGGCTCTGACAGGATATAAATAGCTTTGAGAAAAGCTGGCAATCCTCCTTCAGAAGTTTCTGCTTTGACTGTTCTACAGGAGCAGCTTCTTGCCTGAAGAAGTCAGTTCTGTTCTTCTTTATCGGCTCATAGAAGGAGACTGCATTGTTTGCCAAAGAGTCTGAAAACTTCTGAAATTTAGTGCGGCCTCTGTCAAGGTGTGTCTGTAGAAGTTCTGCTGAGCTGGGGTGGGCAATGTCTTTGTTGTCAATGGAATACAGATCCTGGCTCTCTTCCTGAAAAGGACTTCCCAAGTGTTGCAAAGCCAATGACAGCTTGCTGACTCTCTCCAAGAATGTCTTCTGCGCATGAGGTGTTTGTTCATGGTGTGTTGTCTGCTCATTAGACTCCTTACTTTGAACCTCTGTTTCGTATGCAGACACCAAGCGGATGATCTCTGGGCCAGCCACCGTCCATCTTCTGAGTGCTGACGGATCTTCAGTCAGCCCAATGGCTCCGCCATCAGCCTTTATAAAGGCATTGGTCTGCTCATGAGCTTGGTCAAGAGCCATTGCTGAGAACTGGCGACTGGTCTTGTGCACAACAAAGTTGCCAGCCTTGAACTCCTTGTGCAACTCTGGGTGTGAACTCTCTAGGGTAAGCATGTCCCTGAGGTGAATAGGCAGCCAACGAGCATAGTTTGTATTATTGTTGGAAAAGAAGTAGGGTATCAGCTCATGCAATGCCTGGCAGTAGAGGACAAAATTGGCCTCACGGAAGGACCTGATCAGTAGGAATATCACAAGTTCCATAGACAACACCATGTGCCAGAAGTGGAACTGTGGACTCTGCTGTCTTCGAAGGTCACACCACTCCTCAAACTCTAATGCCTGCTCATTGTTGTTTGCTTTCTCAGCACAGTAGTCAGTGTATGCTGTCCTCAGGAGTTTGTACAAACTAGAGGCTGTAACCTGGTGCATCTGCCGTGTCCTGGTTACACTTGCAGCTGACAGGAAGGATTCTGCAGTTCCAGATGAAGCAACTCCTGCCTCCACCAGAGCTCCTGTCCAACCACTGCCATGAAGAAGAGTACCAAGAGATGTCATTGCTGCCATCTCAATGTGCAGACCATCAAACATTACCAGATACTTGTCTTCGCCATACTGATCAGGCCACTGCCACTGCACCTGCTTTGCTACAGCATAGATTGGCTGATCAGCTGTGATTATGGGTATCTGGCCAGGGTTCAGAAAATCAGTGACATCCTGCACTTTCTGCATCACGTGTTTGATCGTAGCAACAGAATGAGCCTGATCACGCAGGAGAGGAAGCAATGAAGTTATGGTTACTTCAAATTCTGGGCTTCTCTTCATTTAAGCGTGATGAGCTGACCACGTCAGATTCACTGCATCATCTATTTCCTGGGTGACTATGACCTTGTCTAGCCACTGATACTCCAGTGCAAGCTGTGGCCCCAAGATATCTGTGGGTGGCTTTGGTATTGCAGTGTTTGGTGGCACAGGGTTCTTTGTTTGAAAGGAAGCTGGTGAGATGTTTGTGAATGTGTCCGGCAATTCAGGCACCGACCTCACTTTCTCAGGTGCAAACTTTAGTTGCTGTCTTTCCTGTCCAGTGTTCTCCTTGGTGGGGTGCTGAAATATGGAGATGCTAGTTCCATGGAAGGAGGTAGTGGCAGTAGTTGCAGATGGGTTGTGGTCGATGTTGTCCATCACTGCAGTGGTGAACAACCCTTTTCGCAGTACTGGGGGACAGACCACACCCTCCTCCACATATTTGCTAACTGTGGCATGAACCATCATGTACAGCCCCCATACCCTTGGCTCGGCTCTCCCGCGCTGGCACATCCTGTCTATTCAGGTGCGGCTATCTAACTATAGCTGGTCTGGGGCTGTTAGAAAGCATTTGGGACACTAAACTAAACTATACTACAACTACTACTCTAAGACTACAGGATTAGTAAAGCTGGATTAGCTGGCACTGAACCCCATGCTGAGTTACACAGCAGTGATGTCACCAGTGTGCCCTGGTTGTGTGCAGACATACACTCTTTTACATTTATTAATTTTCCTTCAAAATTGATGAGTTATTCGAAAGAGATGGCCTCATTAGGATCTAAAACCACAGAAACCAAGATCCATGCTTAAAACGATAATTGTTGAACGGGCATTATTTCTCATTATAATTATTGTTTCTACCTTTTCTTGGCAGCCATATAGCCCCCATATTTAAAGGTAAACTGTACTGGGAAGCTACAGAAACATAATATTCACAAGAAATAGTATGGAAGAGCTTTACCATATTGCTAGAAGCAAATACATGCCATTCTAGTGAAAAATTAGCCAAAATCTGTCGATACTGGCCGCCATCTTGGAATTTGGCCGCCATATTAAATTTTTTGCGTGGCCAGCGCCCTTTTCTGATAGAGGGAACTTTAAAGAGCACTTGTGCAAAATTTCATGCTTGTTTCACTATCTGAACGATTCTTATGAAATATGCAATTATCTGCTGCACTAATTCTTTTGTTGACTTTCTCGATCCGAAGTTTGTAATCTTGGGCGCGTTTACAGTGGATTCCGTCATCGAGAGAATTCTTAGACACGATTCATTTGCTTTTTCCCTTTTCTCATTATTACTGCGACTGACTTTGGTCCGTATGTTAAGGGGATCACATCGCAGTTGTAGAAATAATTCCATACTTCAGGAAACGTTATGGCTGCATCAACGAAGTTTAATTTATATAAAGTTTGTTTTTTTATGATCCCTTTTTATGTATAAGGAAAGAGCACGTAATAGATAACGTGATCTGCTCCCTACATAAAAAAGGAACCTTTATAAATTAAATTTTGCTGAAGCCGCCTTAACATTTAATGAAATGCGTTTATAAGAGGGCACCTTCCTAACTATACCGATATAAGAACTAGTCAAGAAATTCATTACATATTCCTTCTCTCTCTCTCTCTCTCTCTCTCTCTCTCTCTCTCTCTCTCTCTCTCTCTCTCTCTCTCTCTCTCAAAGATTCTCTTGCAACGATCTTTTCCCCAGAGTGCCATTTACGATCGTTCCTTTGCAAAGAGCATTGTAAGTCTTCCCTGAACAGTAGTTTTATCGCCAATGCTGATTGGATGCGTTCCATTGGTGTGTCCCGCCGAGTTTTTCGCTTTTATTGCTTTAGAGGAAACAAAACAGTGTTTATAAAATTATGTTTTGTAGTTGCTCATAGTTTATCTGCTCTACCCACATTTCGTTCTCCATATTTATTTTAATTTAGATTTCATAAAATTAACAGAACTAAAGACATTTACGAAAAGCAATCACTGCATCACAACTGACAAATAAAAAGTAGGATGAGCTTATGTATACAAATTAATATATCCTCTCTCTTATAAAGGCCTTACTTCCAAATGTTCACCAAAATGTTTGTACATTTATGCTCAAAAAAGATTCTCTAATGAACACTGAAACATGATCACAGTGCACAACTTGACTGACCATTATTATTATTTTTATTATTATTATTTACTTATATATTATTATTATTATTATTATTATTATTATTATTATTATTATTATTAAATACCGGAATTGCTGGAGGGTGCAGATTAGCCTGTTGATCTCAGATTAATCCTTGGTGCCTAATCTTCACCAGGAACCTCGATTAGTTCACCAACACTAACCCCTATTCCGACCGCATGAGGACATAACTACCTGGTACTGTAGCCAGTTATTCGGTCTTTGTTGGTGTGTCAGCCCTGAGGTCCACACGGGGATAATCTAAACCAACAATTGTTATCCAGTTGCCCTAAAGATGTCTTGACCTGCACACAAGACCAAAATGCGTTGGGTCATGGGTTAATAATAATAATATTAATAATAACAGAAATTGCTTACTTGGAGCGTGATGCACAATTCGGAGTAAAAAATGTTCCACCGGGGAGCGTTCCAAACCAGACCAGGCTCTCAAAAGGCCCCTCCGTATAATTTAGAACTCTGACCTTTACATTATATTACTGTACAAGGAACTACTTCTGGGTTTCGTGTTCCCAAATAATTGTTCAACGTTGTTTTGCAGCATTTTGTCAATAATAAATGTTCAAAAATTTCAAAAAATATGAAGATAATCTAAATGGTTTTTTCTTTCCAAGGGAAAGGCATCTACCCGGTCAGGATTATGCAAATGGCACTTTTAATATACAGCCTTACTCCAGCTTTGAAACGGACCGAAGACATTGCAGAAACGTTAACAGGTACAGAAATAGTGATCATAGATGGCTAATCGGCTGAACATACAATAATAGTGAATAATTCAAAGGAGCTATATCTGTCAATCAAAATGTCATTCAATCGCCGGAACCAGTTCCTCATTAGCATTCGAGTTCCATAATGAATGAGGGAAGGAGCTGGTGTTCTCACAACCAGCTTTGTTCTTTTGGGTTTTATTTCAATCTTTCTGTGACGGACCCAAAGGACGTTTTGTATGCAAGAGTCCTAAATTAATATTATTCGGTAATGCTGTCATATTTCAGGGTATACTAATAATGTGCAGAATAAAATACTCTCATTATGTTTGCAGATTTCATTGTTACAAATGAATATGTATCTTTGAGTGTACCGACGGGTACTATTTATTTAATTATTCCTGTTATGTCATTATGTCCAAATTGTCCCCTTTTCGAACGCCGAAGGGAAAGCCCAGCAAAGACGCCTCACGAGGAACAACTTGGGTGAACAGATCCTCTCGGAATCCTTCCCTCTTCTCTTCTGGAATCAAAGTCATAACTAACCCGACCCAACTTTTCACTCGGCGCCATTAAATCTGAGGGTGTAGTGGCCTCGGGCTCGCTTCCTAGAAGACCTCCTTCAGGCACTCATTTTCCTCAGAAGGACTCCGAAGAGGAGATCGTGGTCGCTTCAGCCGCGATCCTTTGAGGGAGTCTCTTGAGAGTCGTGGAGGATGTGCTTGGGAGGCCCAAGACGGAAACGCCGGCGTAATTTCCTCCTCTCCCGGGGAGGGGGTGGGGGGCGTCGAGACGTGTCGACTCATTCGTTCATTCCAGAGGCTCCAGGATCGAGTCGAGCGCCGCGAGTTTCCAGGGACGAAGACAGCGCATGGACAGTTAAATATCTGACAGCCCACTTTGCTTCAAAATTAGGCTGTGGTTCAGTGGATATCTGATAACCCACTTTTACTCAAAACCAGGCTGCAGTTCAGTGGATAATAGATAGCCCACACTGTCTCAACACCGGAAAGCGGTTAAGTGAATACCTGATAGCCCACTCTGCCTAAAAATCACAGGCTGCACTTCAGTGGTCATCTTGCAGTCCAGCGAAGTTCAACTGACCTGTTCATTGCAGCGGTTCAGTAATTCTCTATCCAAGAGGAATAATTGTCATTTGCATAATGAGACTTTCAAAGAAATAATGTTTACCACAAATGATGAACTTTCAAACTCAGTTTTCAGGAAGTTTTTACAATACAAGGATGATTCGATGGGGAGATGAGCTGCTAATGAGGATTCATTGTCGGCATATGAAGCGATGGATGTTGTGGGAGGTTTTTCCTTCAGAACAGAAAGAGATAAGTAAAGCAAATAACGTATTTTTTCTTAGCCTTTCTCCAAAGCAATCTTTCAGGTGATGGGGGTAGCGGGTAGGGGTGAGGGATTCTGCTGCAGCAAGAAAGGACTATTGATGGAATTCATTCATTAAGATTCAATGAAGTTTGAAAGTTTCTGTAAAAGGGGAGAAATTAATATGAATGATAAAATGCTATGGAGAAAGCGAAAGCCCTCAGACAGCGTAGTTAATATTTTTATGGATAGTAAAAACAGAACTTGAGAACATACAACACTATTTACTGACAATGGTACTATGGCAGAACCTCCTAGAAAAGGCTCATTAAAAACAACGATAACTAGGGATTAAACAGAGAACATGAGGTAGTAAAATGCTTGAAAAATAAAAAGGGCAGGGAATGAATAATTCTGAAAGGAGTGTCTACGAAATCTTGAACACTCTTTATATATTCCAACACTTCAGTATATTTAACTAGACCCATTTTTCATCCCACCGTTTTCATCGTCCCTCTGTCGAAATATTCTGTCTTAATTACTTTTGTAAGCGAAATTTTTATCCTTTCCTTTCTAGCTTCAATTTCCACTTAATTCAAATGTCGCTTCAACAAGATAATGATCAGATACACAGACATATATATATATATATATATATATATATATATATATATATATATATATATATATATATATATATATATATATATATATATATATATACGTGTGTATGTACTCGTATATCAAGCTATCTATGTATCTATCTATACACATACATATATATACTCGTATATATATATATATATATATATATATATATATATATATATATATATATATATGTGTGTGTGTGTGTGTGTGTGTGTCTATGCATTCATGTACATTTGTGTACATGCATCACACTGACAATATATACAATTTAGTAGAAACATGAAGGCATAAGTGAGTACGGAAGTATATATTTTCACTGAAGTGAATTAATTTAGGGACAATTGTCTAAAATGCAGTTTGGTCCTAATCAGCCAAAAATGGTCTGGGTTAAAACTAGTTTATTAATTATCCATAAAGTAGTTTGGTCCTAATCAGCCAAAAAGGGTTTGCGTTTAAACTAGTTTTATTAATGATCCAAAATGCAGTTTGGTCCTAATCAGCCAAAAATGGTTTGCGTTAAAACTAGTTTTACAAATTTTCCAAAATGCAGTTTGGTCCTAATCAGCCAAAAATGGTTTGGGTTAAAACTAGTTTTACAAATTATCGAAAATGCAGTTTGGTCCTAAGTAGCCAAAAATGGTTTGTGTTAAAACTAGTTTTGCTAATTGTCCAAAATGTAGTTTGGTTCTAATCAGCTTAAAATGGTTTGTGTTAAATCTAGTTTTACTAATTATCCAATATGTAGTTTGGTCCTAACCAGCCACAAATGGTTTACGTTAAAACTAGTTTTACTAATTATCCAAAATGCAGTTAGGTCCTAATGAGCCAAAAATGGTCTGGGTTAAAACTAGTTTTATTAATCATTCATAAAGTAGATTGGTCCTAATCAGCCAAAAATGGTTTGCGTTCAAAGTAGTTTTACTAATTATCCAAAATGCAGTTAGGTCCTAATGAGCCAAAAATGGTCTGGGTTAAAACTAGTTTTATTAATTATCCATAAAGTAGTTTAGTCCTAATCAGCCAAAAATTGTTTGCGTTAAAACTAGCTTTACTAATTATCCAAAATGCAGTTTGGTCCTTAACAGCCAAAAATGGTTTGGGTTAAAACTAATTTTACTAATTACCCAAATTGCAGTTGGTCCTAATCAGCCAAAAATGGTTTGGGTTAAAACTTGTTTGACAATTTATCCAAAAAGCAGTTTGGTCCTAATCGGTCAAAAATGTTTTGGGTTAAAACTAATTTTACAAATTATCCAAAAAGCAGTTTGGTCCTAAAGGGCCAAAAATGGTTTGGGTTAAAACTAGTTTTACTAATTATCCAAAACGCAGTTTAGTCCTAGTCAGCTAAAAATGGTTTGGGTTAAAACTACTTTTACCGATTGCCTAACAAGCAGTTTGGTGCTTTTCAGCTTGAAATGGATTGAGTTAAAGTAAGTTTTCCTAACTACTCAAAATGTAATTTGGTGCTTGTCTTCTTAAATGTCACTACTCACCCAAAAAACAATTTGAGGCTATTCAGATACAATTGGTTTGGGTCCTATTAAGTTTTAATAATTACTCAATATACAATTTGGTCCTAGTCAGCCTAAAATGGTTTGGAACCCTGCACTAGGTATTATTCTGCCTTTGAACAGGCACGTAATATAAAATAAACCTACGTCCAAACCACTGCTGTGCAACTAATATATAAAAATTTGGTCACTGTTACTTAAGCTGCCACTCGTAGCAATCTGCTAATTGGCCAAAGCTACTACTCGCAATTTATGCTTTGCAACTCCACTTCCAGTCAGTTCTGAATTGACTGTTCTGAGTTAACATTCTTTTACATAACTTTCACAAAGGTCAATAGCTCGTGTGAGCCGCAAAGTAGTCCCGGCATCTTGACAGATCGAGGAAGTGATTAAATTCAAGCATCTGTGTTTCTTCACAGACATAAAGTTACATATGGATGGATACAAGACATCTGATTGACAATTATACAAACATTACTGGAAAGCTGGCATAACAATATACAGAAAGCTAATAATACAAGACAGGTGACAATAACAGAGATGTTTCTATTTCCCGTCAACCTCACTCTTGGTCACATTTACTATCATCTTTCCCCTAATGCAAAAACTCCCGAACTCTATAATTCTGCAAAAATCAACCATTCCACATTCCATTCATGGTTCGTTTTCTTTAACCACAACTTTACAGGTACTTCTCCTGTCCTTATCTGACTTCTGGCATCATTCCATCCTTGGAAATACTGTATTGCAGAGTCAATGAGACATAACACAACATTGCTTCAGACTCACTCCTCACTAAACCAGGGACTTTCCTGCCTCCTTGCTCTACCACAAGCTTCACTTTCATCGTATAAGACTTTTATCCCCCTCCGTGACTTATTTTCTATAAAAAATTTTCCCATTCTTACAACTTTTCCCTTTGTTTTAAAACTTCCCAAACAGATGTTTCATAAAAAAAAAATCCAAAAGCCCTTTATTTCTAAAACCTGCACTGTCCTAATTCTATCAGTTCTGGCATCTGTTTTACTTTCTCCATCTGTATCCTAGCATACACTTTCTCCAGTATACTAAGGAACATTCCTCCCCTATTATTCTCCTTTAGTCCACAACTACTCTCACCCGTCTTTAATCTCAATCGACACTTCATCCATTTTCTCCTCATATACTCTTCGCCCACCCTTCTCATCAGTCTCACGTTTCTTAATTACACTTACAACCACATTTTTCCCCTCTTCCTCTCCAACTCATTCCTATCTCAACTTTTGCTTCAACCTAAAAGTTAACAGAGAGAGAGAGAGAGAGAGAGAGAGAGAGAGAGAGAGAGAGAGAGAGAGAGAGAGAGAGAGAGAGAGAGTGAGTTTAAGGCATAGGTAGTCTCGTACAACATATTTCTAGACTCATTTTCATTTCTGGACTCCTCTTATTTTCAAGTCTCAAAGGACACCAAAATGCCGTAAAAACTAAGCCAGATCTTTAAAGACTAAATGTTGAAAATCTACATCACTGAACGATGTGAGAAACTGAAGTTTATCAAAGTTACACAAGCACAAAATTTGTCCGAAAAATAGGCTAAAAAAATAAACTCTCAGAAACAGCTCCGAAAATAAAGAAAAAAATTCTGGAAGGGAAAGAGACCAGCCTATCAGGAAACAGGTAAGAGAACCGAGTAAACACGCAAAGGACGAAGTATTTGAATGAAATAACCCCTTCAGGCGATATGGAAGGGAACAGCAGATAATTAATTGGCCATTGAGTTTAACGACTAAATGCCTGATTAAAAGCGACTCTGAAACAAGCAAAAAAAAAAAAAAGACAGGTATCGTTCTTGTACAATAATGTAAGTGCAAAGCCTCAATTTCACTTAAGATTCCAGAATAAAGAAGATGAAGTTTAATGTGTTTTCCTGGCAGTTTGCGTCATCGTCTTCGTTACTTAAATATCGAAGGTTTGTGATCATTCCATCGACCACCCGGCGAAGGTGCATTTAACCACAGTGAGCAACATGGCAGAGTGGTGCAGCCATTGGCCCACATTGCAGGGTATCAGGGTCTGCTGTGACAATAGAGAGAGAGAGAGAGAGAGAGAGAGAGAGAGAGAGAGAGAGAGAGAGAAAGCGCAGGGGGATTGCAGTAGCAGCCTTATCCAATAGTTGCCGAGAAACTAGTCGTCAGGTTCTAGGGCAACTGACACCATGAGATCTCATTCCTGGAAAACTCATATCGAACAACTCCTACCTGGACAACTGACATCTAGGACAGCTGATATATAGGGCAACTGATATATATTAGGGCAACTCATAATAGGTATAAATATTTTCACTTAAAAAAAAAAACACTTAATAAAAGTTATTGACAAAGCAAACAGGCAAGTTTTTAGTTTATAGTCGTAACAGTGATCATTTAACTGTTTAACTATTAAATACCATCCTTCAAGTTTCACATTTCATGCTAGTTACTCTTCGTCCAGCAAACAACTCTCAAACGTCGTCACAACTTCTCAAAGAAGTTTTTTTTTTTTCTATATTTTGGACTTCTCAAGTCAGTTGGTTTTATATTTGTCAACTTTTCAACTATTTTAAATTTTCTTTAGCCCTCACAATGCCATATTATATAAAATCTCAGCAAGGGGCGAATAAGCTTGTGGATGATGACAACTACGTATATAATTTTCACAGACAGAATGCAGATAAATCAAGAAAAGTCTGGCTATGTGAAGTAAAGATGTGCAGAGCGCGCTTTCAGACGATGGATGAGGAGGACCCGTTAGAACTAGTATCTTCAGCAGGTGAACATTTTCACAGCGGTGATGTGAATAAAGTGAAACAGAGAATTGTCGTCGGTTTTATAAAAGCCAAAGCCTTGTCTTCACCACAAGAGACCGAGAGAAGTGTGATTGCGACAGAGAGCTGTTCTCTACCAGGTGAGGGGTTGGCTGGCCTGCTAACAACACCGAGTTTATCACAAAGTATTCGTCGGTGGCGACACCAGAATAGTAGTGCTCCCCCATGTCCATCAGAAAGATGTGGGTTTGATTTCCCGCTATTGTACTGCAAATTTGAATCAGGGGAGCCATTTTTGCAACATGATACTGGTGTAAAAGATGGGAAAGAATGCAAATTTTCGCCTCATCAACAGAGCCGGATGATCTTGTTAAAACTCATGATTGGGCTGGCGGTGGCACATTTAAAGTTTTTCCATCTATATATTACCAGTTATATACAATCAGCATTCAAATAGGTATTTTGAATGTACCTCGTGTTTCCGCATTGTTACCTATCAAGAGACAAGCAACTTGTGATCGGTTGTTTTCTCAGTTACTCTTCGCCCTAACATTCAGCCTAAAAGTTAAATGATGGACTTCGAGAAAGCCCCCATGAATAATAGCCGTACTTCAAGATTTCCTGACATCGAGGTAGCTGGTTGTTTATTCCATTTTTCTAAAACCTTTACCGAAAACTTGCCCAGATAAATCATACAGTCCAATAAGATACAGATGAAGTACTTTTCGTCTTACTTGATTTTTCTTTCAAAAGTAAATCGTTATCACTTTATACCTGTTATAGGTTGTCCTAGATAATATCACTATCCAGGTGTGAGTTGTCCCATAGGAGTTTTCCTGGAATGAGATGTCCTGGTATCAGCTGCCCTGTCACGCGTAATATGATACATACTTACATTATATTATACACACACACACACACACACACACACACACACACACACACACACACACACACACACACACTATATATATATATATATATATATATATATATATATATATTATATATATATATATATATATATATATATATATATATATATATATATATATATATATATATATATATATATATATATACTGGACTTTTGCCTATTTCGTCTTATATTACTACTCCCTTCTAGAAACTTATTTAAGTCATCATGGCAGTTGTGAATACACACATGAATATTTAGATAAATACATTCAGAGAATGCCACCTACTAAAGAGACGCGTGAACAACACAGAAAAACATGACATAAAATGAAGCCTTCGGGCTCTGACACAAGACGCCCAAACAGCTGTTCGAAAAAGTGAAAACTCAAGTCATTAAAATCAATCATTCGGAAACTACCGGTGCAACTATGTACGCCTGCATCTAACAATATTTGCACGTACAGTACTTCTGAGGACTGCGTGAAATAACCACATAAAATGTACCGGATTAGACAATGAATCGGATAGTGAATGATGCCACTGATGGAAGCAGTCTGTCCTACAAAAAACCTCAAAACTAGAGTTCCTTGTTGTATTTTATCTACATGTGGCAATCGAACATTAGTGTTATTCTCTGCTTTCTGATCTACTCACCCTGATTTCCTTATATTTAAATATTCACGCACTAATGGATGCGAGTCCCTATTCTTCATTTCTGAATTTAGCCAAGACAGCAAAGTATGTGTTCTCTACCAAGTCATTATACAGACGCTGGCTATTGAGGTCGAAATGACAAAAATACATTACATATTTCCCACAAATGTGCTGCTTACATTCCGTGGCTCTCGCATTCAGAAAACGTTTTAAGCAAATAGAAATTCCCGTCATAACTTCGATATCTTGATTACACATACATAAAAACGAACTTATTATTTCAACCCACACGCAGGCACGCACGCACACATACACATACACACAAACATATATATATATATATATATATATATATATATATATATATATATATATATATATATATATATATATATATATATATATAGTGTACGCATGTGTACGTGTATATGTATGTATAGTACATATATGATCATTCAGCAAGTCCCTTTCACTGATGTTCCCTTTTCCTTCCTCCCAAAATTTCTTAAAAATGGCCCCTTTTTTATAGTTTTGCCATCCCCTACATTTCCTTAACAATGGAACTCACAATATTTTAATCCGCCTTTTCAGCTTCCTAACTTTTATTTCTTCCACTTCCCTTCAATATTCACTTTAATATCAAAGGGAAGCTGGCTCAGCCATCTGTTCATACATTTGAAGACTTCAATAAGTATCTTTTATTTCCAGCCTTTTTTAACCCTCCTACTACCTTCTTTGGCTTATCTTTGCACTGATTCGTGCGTTATTTAATCCCACAATCATCGATTAAATATAATCTCAATCCTAATCGAATAAAACAATTCTTTTCCTTCTCATCCCAACACCGATACATATTCCTCTATTCTTGGATTCCTCTTTCTTTTGTAATATGACCATCATAGAGACGTCCTTTTTACTTCCTCCTCTTGCCAGCCTTCCAATCTCTTTCACCAACCCCTGCAGTTCCTCTTCACTATTACCCATAAGCAATTTCTTATCCCACAAACTTCCAATTACATCTCCTGAAAGACGTCACGACTATTATGTTAATAAAAGCCATCATGTTTCAAGTATCCTTTCTATGGATCACCAATATTAATACATAAGTATGGACGGAGATGGGCAAATTGAATTAATGGTACCCAAAATGACTCCTTCAACGATGGAATGTAACGTGAGATCTAAATTTCCATCAAAGAACGTCACTGGAAAGAAGAAACGCTAATCAGGTTAAAGAACAGATATGAATGTTGAAAGAGCAAAGTTGTCATAAAAGCAACGACATTAAAACCCAACACATTTACGGTGTCTCTCCCCGGCAGTCAGAAACGTCATGAAAATATGAAGATTTCAAAAAATCACTCCATTCGATCTCTTTTGTTTCAATATTATAAGTCCAGCCTCCAACATATCATAATAATAATAATAATAATAATAATAATAATAATAATAATAATAATAATAATAATAATAATAATAATAATAATAATAATAATGGTGTGATAAAAAATCATTCATTGTCGACAAAAACTTACATGGGCTTCACAGTGATTGCTCTTACAAGCAAATTTCCTCAGTATAGATAAAATGTATCCATATA
Organism: Macrobrachium rosenbergii; assembly: GCA_039081455.1. Taxonomy (NCBI): domain Eukaryota; kingdom Metazoa; phylum Arthropoda; class Malacostraca; order Decapoda; family Palaemonidae; genus Macrobrachium; species Macrobrachium rosenbergii. The sequence continues at coordinate 22,769 of JANJGK010004485.1, forward strand.
AGAAATATTTCTTAATAATGATTACATTACCCTAACAACTTTCCGTTAATGTATTTTGCCATCAGGATAACAAATGATGACTCCTTCACATTTAGGAATAAATTTCCGCAGGCCTTAATACCATATCTGGTTCGGAGATGGAATGACCATCAATGAAAAGGCTGCAACCACAGAAATACTGACTGACCTGAATTCAGTCCTGGATATAAGTTTGAGAATTCTTGTTGGGTAACAGACAGAGAAAAATGGAGAGACACAAAGGTTGATGTGAATATATGTGAGGTGTTGCAGTGTGGTAGGAAAAGTGTGAATGAGTTGCTGACCCGGGTGTGTAAGGTATGTCCGGATTAGACAAGGGTTCCAATGGAGTGAGTACAAAAAATAATTGTTTCTATAAAAAAGACAAAGTTGATTGGCAAGCTTGTAAAAATTACAGAAGTGCAACATTACTTAATATGCCAGGGAAGTTTTATGATAGTATTATGATTTAAACGTTACATAATGACATGAAAATTCAAAGAGAAGCAAAGTGATAAACGGACACTGTTTAAAGACCGGTTGCGGGACAAAGGGGATGACATAGTACCAATAAAAGAAAAAAAAAAACTACGAGGTGAGCAAAAAATTTAAGGCCAAACATGAATAAATATTAAAAAGCCAAAATACGCAGTGAACAAAAAAATTAAGGGCAAACATGAATAAATATCAAAAAGACAAAAAGAAGTTTGCTAGGGATATTAATGCAAAATTATTTATGCATCACAATTTAAGGAAAAAATAGGTAGCAACTGAAGTCCTCTGCTGATGGAATTAAAATTTTCAAGATTTATTGGATATATATATATGATTCACAAGAGTCAGAGTAATGTAGAGTGGAAGGGGTCACTGCAAGTCTGAGAATACATTTGGAAATGACCACTGAAGTTGTGCGGATGGAGATTAAGAGACTGAAGAGTGGACAGACAACAGGAGTTCATGTGATTACGAGTAAGAGCTGGTATGAGGTGGCGAAAGAGTGAGTTGACGACCGTGGGTGTGTAACGCTTGGCGAGGAAAATGTCTCAAAGGTTTCAAAGGATCAAAGAATGTGAGAGAGGAATGATATTTGTTACTGTGTATATAAGTAAAGGTGTCAGAGGTGACTGAAAGAATGACAAGGCATACCATTCCTTGATATGCCAGTAACGGCAAAAAGTAAGATTCTTTTGAGCAACCAAGATAACAAACGGACTGCTAAGTGACGAACAGTGTGGTCTTAAGCATAGAAGAAGGTGCGAGGGTCAAGCATTTATTAAAAATTAGTATGTGAGAAGTCTGAGATTAATAGGAAAAGTGGGGCTGGGTGAAAGCAAGAGCCTTGCAAACGTGAGCCCAGTACCCTAACAATCTATGCCACCCACTAACACAAAAAAAACACATTTTTTCACCAAGGTCAAGGTCAGGTTCAAACCATGTAAAGTGTAATTGTGAGCCCAATGCTATAGCGTAACACTCAGCTCTGCCATCAGCCCAGAAAGACATTTTTTTCACTATACCCTTTTTCCCTTTGTAGAGGGGGTGGCGCCAGAAGGGAAGAGCCTTTTGGCTTTCAGCAAGTTCCTACGGATGAGGTTCTAGCCCTAGATCTACCTGACTGTAGCTGAGGCTGGTGTCAACACTTGTATAATGTGCAATTAGCCAAAGTGGGCACCATGTCCATGTTTTCTAGATTTGGGAATTTCTCCTGGTCCACTGTCCAGCAGGCCACCTAGATGTAAATCAATACCAATGTCTGGTGGGATCAAGAAAACACTAAGTAAAAAATGTACCAAAGTTTCTTCGGCACAATCGAGTTTTCTGTACAGCATATAATGAAGGTCACCGGAAACAGATTTATCTTTCGGTGGTCTCGGTATAATGCTGTATAAGCCGCGGCCCATGAAACTTTAAACTACAACCCAGTGGTGGCCTATCCTATATAGTTGCCAGACGCACGATTATGGCTAACTTTAACCTTACATAAAATAAAATTACTGAGGATAGAGGGATGCAATGTGGTATGCTTGATGATTAGAAGGTGAATGATCAACATACCAACTTGCAGCCCTCTAGCCTCAGTAATTTTTAAGATCTGAGTGGGGACTCAAAAAGTGAGGACGGACAGACAAAGCTGGCACAATCATTTTCTTGGACAGAGAACTAAAAAGGGTAAAGGCAACCAAATTAAGTCTAAAAGGCTGGCAGAGAAATTGGAAGGCTGTACCTTTCTGGTGTTACCCCTTTCACAGCAGAAAACCAATAAGCCATTCCCCACAAACTAGCTGGTGCTCTAGAGAAGGACAAACCAACAGTTGCTGGCGATTTCAGCACATAACTGCAGATTAAGGATAAACTATATAGAAGGTGCTTCATAAGCAGGGTTATCTACCTGCCTTCGCCCACTCCACTCCACCTCACTCCATGTGTGCTTCCTGGATACAAATGATCTTCAATGCAACATGTATTCCCCTCCCCACCCTCCCTACTTGGTCTAATGGGAACCTTTAAATCTATCACGTTTGAACTCTCTCTCATTCTGACACTTCCGTGAAAATAACAATCCGCAGCCTTTCTTTTCTAAATTACTGCAATACTGTATTGTGAGTACTGATATGAAGGCAGCCTTTGGACAAGACATCTGCTGTGGTGTATATGTAACTGCGAGATCCCACTGAGCAGCTTCAGGACTGCCCAATCATCATTACCTTTTCTGCTTCCATTCAAAAGCACAAACACCACATGACAGGGGCATCAGGCAACCACAGGAAACCCACCTCACAGCCATTCCCTAGCAAGGCCTCACTGAAAACCTCTCTTCCTTAGTGCAGGTTCGAGGCTGACGCCTTGGAAGGTTGTGAGTGACATCAGGTAACCCACCTGGGTACCTGCCATTGCAGCCCACAACACTTGCCCACCCGTGTGCTTTGCAGTGTTCACCTGCTCGTCCCAGAATCAGGCTACATCACGTGACCCAGACCACACACTGGCCCAACAAACATAGTATCGAATTCATTGTTTTCATCTGATTATCCAATTATGTCTTACGGTGCTATATTATTCATTCCTTAAAATTAAATCGAGATTTCATTGACACCTGTCGACACTTTTAACTAATCCTCTGTACGCTGGATATTATATATCACATTGAATATTATCGCTAACAGCAATATTGTATATTGCTGTTATCACCGCAACTGTCTTGAAGCTGAATCGGCCTGGGAGGTTGAACCAACAGATCGGTTTCCTCGTCATTTTTGTACCTGAGGGTCTCGACTGCTTACCTCAACAGAATTGTATTGTAAAACACGTAGGTTATAGTGTTACGATTGCCTGACAACGTTTGTCCATCCTGTCTCTCTCTCTCTCTCTCTCTCTCTCTCTCTCTCTCTCTCTCTCTCTCTCTCTCTCTCTCTCTTGTGGCCTCTAAATTTCCGTATTACCTATCATTCAAATATCAAAAAACAGGATTTCATTTACATATCGGTTCATACTTTCGAATATTCCATTACTGCCCGTTATAGAAATTACATCAGTATTACAGCAGAAATTACTGGGGCACGATCCGTGTATGTACCAGCGACCGCCCATTATATGCAAACGATCCGAATTAACGAACCATTATATTTTATATGGGGGAATATAATTAACAGCAACAGCCAAGGTTTATCAATTAGGTGACGAGCATCCAAATCCAATTTCCGACAAATATGTTTTCAGTTTTACTCCAATACAGTCCCATTGCCAAACGAGCGATTATCTTTTGTGTATTACACTATACAGACATTACGTGTTATTTGAGTGTTATATCAACACTAAAGGGGGGGTAACTAAAATGTAAAGCAACTAGGTAAAAAGATATGAAAGCAATTAGATATGAAAGCACTTGAAATAAATGTATCTTAACTATCTTGTAATAAAAACGTCGTAAGAGTAATCCAATTGTATCTGTTCTGACGAACCGACACTGCATACTACAATGACACTTCAATGTAATCATTACAGCATGGAGTTATCAAAAACATTTTGTAGTGTAGATCATAATAAACGTTTTGTTTGTCTAAACACTATGAACAGGTAGCAGAGGCCACTGCAAGAATGAGGTTTTTGGAAGAGTTAGAGAGTCAAGTCTTCTGAGCAATGTTCAAGAGGTGAAATACCACACCCGCTTAAAGCTACCTTTTCAAAACTTAACTTTACACCTTCTGCCAAAGATTCTGAACACCAGAACAGTAATAATAATAATAATAATAATAATAATAATAATAATAATAATAATAATAATAATAATAATACCATGAGCATTAACCGCTTAGAAAAACTAAACAAAAGATTTCCGATTACTAGCCTAGCGTCCAAAATGATTCCTTCGCCTGATCTTTTCTCTAAAAGCGACTCTCTTTTCTCTTGATCTCTACTGGAAAGAAAAATCTATTTAAAGTGTGACGTCATCCCTGGTCTTCCCATATAGTTCCTCGTTGGGTGAGCGGGTTCCGTTCTCAGCTACCACTCTGTTGGCCGCGAGTTCGAATCTCCGACCGGCCAATGAAGAATAAGAGGAATTTATTTCTGGTGATTGAAATTCATTTCTCGATATAATGTGGTTCGGATTCCACAATAAGCTGTAGGTCCCGTTGCTAGGTAACCAATTGGTTCTTAGCCAAGTAAAATAAATATAATCCTACGGGCCAGCCCTAGGAGAGCTGTTAATCAGCTCAGCGGTCTGGTTAAACTAAGATATACTTTTTTTTTTTGGTCTTCCCATAAAGGCTGTTCGACGAAGCTTTTCCTCTTACAAGGGAATACCTTCATGGCCTCCAACAATGACGGAGGGAAAATGGATTATCTCTTTGATCTATTGTAAATACAATGCATAAAGACGCAACACTTTTGTTTTCATTCCCGTCGGAGGAATAAAAACTGTATACAACACAATATAAACTTGACTTTTGCTCTCTAAAACCAAAGGCAGTCTTTAGAGAGAAAACCCAATAGTCTTTTTCCCCGATGATTCTGGACAGAAAACTCAGATTCCCGACATCAAAGTGGGCATCGGGAAACTCTCCCGGGACACGACAATAGTCGTGAAAGCCGCTTTGTCAGACGTTCTGTGGGATCTTACTTCGGGGTGATTGTATCTGCAGGAATCGATTGCCAGGGCTTTTGAGATCTACTTTGTGGAGGATCACCCTGCATAATGGAGGAATAGGGCTTCTGGAAAATGTCTGGAATGCGGAACGATGTCTGGAAAACACCAACAATGATGGCGAAGACCAGTTTCTTCTTTTTCCCTATTTCTCTTCTCGCCGCATCAGCAAAAACCCTTCGGGCCTCGATTACGGTCATTTGATTACAATGTCGTAACTGAATCTCTCATGATTGGCTTTGTTAGGTTCTGAGGAAGTTCGAAATAGGTATGAGGCCAAAAATACAGTAAAGCAAAAAAAAAAAAAAAAAAAAAAAACTCTCTCTCTCTTCTTCAAGATCGTAGGACCCTAATTTCTTTTTAGCAACATCTTTGACTTCCTATTTCGTAGAATGACATTTAGTTTTCACTACAAACATGTTGCCTAAAATTCTTGGTTGTGAATTTTCTTGCTTGCACGGACACTGATGGTCAATTTGTTTTGCTTTTTTTTTGTTCACCGAATTTTCCTTCATTTCCTGATGCAATGTAAAGACATTGTATTATTATTTTTGCTTCCTTTTCTCTGTCATTTTCTTCCTGCCTAACTTTATCCATCCTTGTGTATACATCTACGTGGAACTAACTACTAATCTACTTTTCCTCCACTGAACTCTCATTGCCTCATCCCTCACCTGCTGCTTTAGCCTCTCTTTCTACTTTCATATAATTACAAACCCTCCCCGTTCCCTATGGTTACATAGGTAACCTGGAGGGTTTGTAATTCCTGAAATTCTGGCTGCTACTCATTTACACAGTCCCTTCAATAACTTTAGTCACTGCCAGTTTTTTATCTATTCATTCTATGTCTACCCATTCATCCTAATCACACTGATAGCCACATTTTCATCTACTCTTCGGCAAAAGGTTGTGCGTTTTTCCTTTTCATTCCACCAGATAATGCTGCCCTTCCAGCTACCTTCTTTTCACCATTACATTATTCCCCTTCCTTGCCATCTACTCCGTACTAGCACATAATCTATTTTTGCATGTAGAATTGTAAATATTCTTACTAAAAACAATTTATTTGCAGGGGTCTAGCCACTTCCCACAACATATTCACCACGGGACTCTTCATTCCCATTTACCCCAAGAACTTCACTTAAGCGCCATTGGTTTCCTTGCAACCGACCTTTAAATTTAAATCACCGAGCATCACCACCCTCTCTCTCTAAACCCAGCCAAATACACCAACAATCACAAGTCTTTCTCCAGCTGTTGAGTATAATAACTCTGAAGGCTTTCTGGGAAGATGAATAAATTCTTGTAATAACACTAATGAGATAATAATGAATACAAAAAAATGAAATACTGGTCCCGTTGTTGCCACTCTAAAAATAACGATGGAATTCTCGGGGTGGCAAAGTTCGTGCGTCAAATCAGTCGACCAAAAGAACCCAGCTATGATTTGAATCGGATATTCTCGCCGTTTGAGCCGAAATATTTTTCTTTGGAAGTCAGCCAGCTATACAGAACTCCATTAAACGGGAAAGATCGTAAATGTTTCCTTTATTTATAGGAGATGGCACAGGGGAAACTCAATTGCAGATTCAAACCCTACATCTTAAGAGGCAAAAGCTAATAAAACTCTCGGGAACCTGGGAATGAATTTCAACTACATTTTTGCAGGAGAACTAATGCTCACCTATATTAAGAATACTGTGAGAGAAGTAAATTTAAATGCTTTCATTAAGGGGTACAATTTTCATTGAAATTTTAGAAAAAGTTTAAACAAATTTGAATTCTTTGACCTATAGGGAATGGGAACTACTCTACATTTTAACACCAAAAAGTAGGTCTTTGAAAGAAAATTAAAGCATTTGACAAGATAGATAACATTTGCCTCGATTTATTTTTTATCAGAGTCCAGATAGTATTAGATTCAACACTACTTCAGCAATAACCAATTAGGGTTTCTCTCTCTCTCTCTCTCTCTCTCTCTCTCTCTCTCTCTCTCTCTCTCTCTCTCTCTCTCTCTCTCTCTCTCTCTCTGCAGATTATTAAAATAGACAAGTGTCAAAGACTGACAACTAAAGCAAGACGGCCATACGTGTTTAAAAACAAAACTGCTGAGTTGTACTCGACTTTCACTTCATCAACCAAGCAAGTCATCAAGAAAATACCAACAGAAATTAACTCTGCGTGAAGATGCTCACTTGTATCGAATGCTTGATTTCGCTAAAGAACGAGGGCACTCTATGGATGAATTACTTCAACATGATATTTCCTCTGCTTCATATTTGTTTGATGAGGATGGCCTAATGACTAAAACAACAAAGAGTTCCATAGTTCATGAGCTGGAGAAACAATTGAAGACTGAGGATCAAACTACACCTTCAACCACCACGAGGACCGGATTCATTGTATATGTAATGGCCAATGTTCGTAAAATGAAGACATCTAATGTAAGAACATTTGGAGATTTTTGTAATAATAAGTTAAATGCAACTCAGTGTACAGCAAAGTATGCTTCAAAAATATATTTTGTGTTTGACTCTTATGTTGAAATGTCAATAAAAGATTCAGAGCGTCAGAAAAGGGAAAAGAAGCCTCCAATAGAACTGTACTACATCAATAAGGAAACACCCTTGCCTGTGGAAATGGAGAGGTTTTGGCCATCAAATGCAAACAAGACAAAGCTGGAGTCCCTTCTTCATCAAATGGCTTTAGATTATCCATGGAAAGATACAGCACTAGAGATTTATGTTAGCAATTTCAGAGGTCCAGATGAATATAAGCCCACCCCAAGAAGATTGTCTGCTAGACTGGTATCTGAAGTTTCAGAACTGAATTCTGATGTAGAAGAAGCAGACATACGATGCATTGTTTGTGCACTTCATGCAGTTCAACAAGGATGTAACCAACTTATAATCCTTTCATCTGATACTGATGTCTTAATTCTGTTCTTGCATTACTGGAATGAGCTTCATTATCAAGGATGCAGTGAACTGTGGATTAAAACTGGATCTGGGGATTCAGTCAGGTATATTGCCATTCATACATTGACTGTTCAGCTAGGGAGGGAACTATGCCAAGTGTTGCCTGCAGTGCATTTCCTGACTGGCTGTGATTACACAAGCAAATTTGGGACTAAACTTGCTGCTCTAAAGGCACATCCAGAAATGTATTTAAAAGAATTTGGAACTAAAAATAATTTTGAAAGTCAAGTTATCATGGCTGAAGAGTATTTGACAAGAGTACTGAAACAGGCAACAATGTGTAAAAGAGCAGATCACCTGAGAAAATATATGTATCATCATTCCAAGAGGTCATGTTTTAAGAACCTACCACCTACTAGCTATGCAACAATACAACATATAAAAAGAGCATACTTTACCACATATCACATGATTTCTGTTTTATCTAAACCTAAATGGGAGCCCCTTGATCCTATGTTATATGGTTATAAAGTAGCTGATGATCTTTTGGTGCCAACTGATGGAAAGAACCCAATACCTGAGGAATTCACTGTGATGTGCAGTTGTACAAAATGTGGCACATATCACTGTCCCTGTTGCAGCAATCATGTTCCTTGCTGCAGCTTTTGTAAATGTCAAAGTGTCTTAGTTGTAAGTGATGCAATATGTAGCAATCTTTTAGGTTACAGTATGGAATAAAGAATCTTATCAAAAGCACAATCATGAGAAGCAAATACTGTCATTCGTCCATAAGAACTCGTGTACATTTGACTCCTTTACGAATGTAAGTTAAAGCTTAGAATATTTAGCCATGAAAATAAACTACAGACATTTCAATTATAAATTCAATACATGTATTTACATTATTAAATATATACTGCCTTTGAATTTATCTTTTGATATTAAAACTATTGTTATGGATGTCTGAATTAGTTTAATTCAACCAATACAACTTCTTCATTTGCAATGTCATAGTACCCTTTTAATACTAAAGCTACGTCCTAGGTTAATAAAATTTTCATGCTATATCCAGAATTTATAGTCAATAATTATTTAAGGAAATTGTGCAAGCTATGTATTTTTTATAACTTTATTCACTTGAGAAGTTTTTCACAGCACTTTATCACCAAATATTAATCCCCATACCATGATAAAGCGCCACCTAGATAGCAATGACCATAAATGGGCATTTTAAAAATAAAGTTTTTATGAAAAGTTACTGTATGCTTCTGTGTGTTTAGAAAGTGATAAAGTGCTTATTATTTGAATAATATAGTGTTGCTGTGTTGATTATTGTCAATACATGCCATTCATTCTTTAATATTGTTTGATTTTTACCATTTTTCCTTCATGAGGTAAATCATCAGCTTTTCTCGATTTCTGGTGATATTTTGGGTATTTATGACCTAATATAGCCATACAAGTTAGGGCGTTATACATCACTGGAAAGAGCTCATTAAAAGGAACATTTTGAGTGGTAAACGAGCCTTCTACGTTCATTTTCAAGGGAGATATGGGTATTTTAAGGTCAGGTACCCAGAGTTTACGGGTCGGAATTATCGCCCGATATAGTGAAATTAAGCCTAAATTTCTCACTTGCTGCCAGGTTTCAGAAAGTCCACCCTGATTTTTCAGATAATTCAAGGTGTCTACTGTAAAAGGCAAGTGGGTGAATTAGGGTACATCTCAAGCACACGGGAACCCACCCCCCCCAGGCCGTGTATCAACTGGTGGAGAATCAGTTATTTACTCTTTTTTTTTTAACCAACGATTTTTCCTTGTACCTATTTATTTCTCTATTTACTTTTTTTATATATATTATATTTGTATGCTATTCATGAGAGAAATAACTCACAGCTACCTCAGCCCTGTTAGAGAAACAGTCGAACGAGTACTATTTGATTTATGGTTATATTACCAAATCATTATCATAATTTACTCTAACCATCGAGCATGTCAATAAAACTGGATCAGGAGCCAAAGTCGGAGTAAAAGTAAATCCAGAGATGGCAACGGAGCAGGAATCAAATGAGGGAGAGTGAAGCGTTTTGGAATGAAACAAAAAGAAAAAGAGAAAGAAAAGTGGGAAGTGTCACTCCTTGTGAGTGGTAAGGTTTCATAATGACACTCAGATTATTTTGTATTCTATTAATTTTAAATTATGTATCACATTTCATGCTTCTTAAATGTGATTCCTAAATGAGAACAGAACTTAATTCACTGATATAACAAGGCCCTCTGAATAAACCAAAGCTTTAAAGATCAAACGAGGTCCTTGACCAGGAAAGGGCGACCCAGATCCCAAGCAAATTTCCCCGGAGGTCAAATCTTTCGTCTTTTATTTACTGCCATTTTAAAACATGCTTTTTCATTCTCCATTCTCCTGCACTTCTGAGGAGTCCATAAGCCAAAAAACATGCTATTTAAAAATCGTAAAATTTCACGCCGACTGACAGTTTTATGCTGCAACTTCTTATAACATTCAGAATAATGAGTGCAGTTGAATGACATTGTGGAATATTGTACGATTTATTTAATTCCTAACGCTAGTAAATATTTGAATTAAATATCAAATACAGTGGAATGTGCTCTTAATATTTTCTTGATTAGCACTATGTTTAATTTCTCTCTCTCTCTCTCTCTCTCTCTCTCTCTCTCTCTCTCTCTCTCTCTCTCTCTCTCCCTTTGTAAAGAGAAAGCTAAAACTTGTGAAACCTTTATGTCGATTTTAGTTCGATCTGAAAGCATCAACTTTTCAGCTAAAAGTTTGCACATCATGTCAATTACTAAGTTATGCCTTTTCTATCATTGATCAAAATGCAAAATGTCATTCAGATTTTACAAATATTAAACGATTAAAAGAGGTCAGGATATATATAATAATAATAATAATAATAATAATAATAATAATAATAATAATAATAATAATAATAATAATAATAATAATAATAATAATAATGAGTGCATGGGAAAAGGGACTGATAAAAGTAGACGAAGACCCAGAAATATACAAAGACAGGAGAATAAAAAAACGGAACAGAGGAATGGCACAACAAACCAATGCACGGACAGTACTTGAGACAGACAAAAGAACTGGCCAGCGATGAAACATGGCAATGGCTACAGAGGGGAGAACTCAAGAAGGAGACAGAAGGAATGCCAACAGCGGCACAAGATCAGGCCCTAAGAACCAGATATGTTCAAAGAACAATAGATGGAGATAACATCTCACCCATATGCAGGAAGTGCAATATGAAAGACGAGACCATAAACCACATAGCAAGCGAATGTCCGGCGCTTACACTGAACCAATACAAAAAGAGGCATGTTTCAGTAGTAAAAGCCCTCCACTGGAGCCTGTGCAAGAAACACCAGCTAGCTTGCAGTGGTACGAGCACCAACCTGAGGGAGTGATAGAAAACGATCAGGCAAAGATCCTCTGGGACTATGGTATCAGAACAGATAGGGTGATACGTGCCAACAGACCAGACGTGACGTTGATTGACAAAAATCAAGAAGAAAGTATCACTCATCGATGTGGCAATACCATGGAACAACAGAGTAGATGAGAAAGAATGAGAAAAAATTGATAAGTATCAAGACCTGAAAATCGAAATAAGAAGGATATGGAATATGCCAGTGGAAATTGTACCTATAGTCACAGGAACACTAGGCACGATCTCTAGATCCCTGGAAAGGAATCTGGAAAAACTAGATGCCGAAGTAGCTCCAAGACTCATGCAGAAAACTGAGCTACTAGAAACAGCGCACATAGTGAGAAAAGTGATGGACTCCTAAGGAGGCAGGATACAACTACAACCCGGAACCCCCCAACACTATCAAAACCACCCACTCGAATAGGGTGACTGTGATAGACCAAAAAGAAAGAAACAAAACTATATTTCACAAAGTTTACAACTCTAAACAATAAAAAAAATTATGCCACAGTTTATTGTAACATGATATGGACAACATAAAACAAAAGAACAACAACAACAATAATAATAATAATAATAATAATAATAATAATAATAATAATAATAATAATAATAATAATAATAATAATAATACCTCGTGATGATCAGACACCATTCACTTGAGCATCAGAAAGTTATAAATAAACTGAGTCAGCGCCGCTGTTATCAAAAATAAATTTGCAATCAAACGTGACCTTTGCACAACGGGGAAACTGACTTGAATTCCTGAAAGGCCTTTGTAATTCTAATCCCGATTCTTTTTGTTCAGTATTCTAATTTCAAATTAATACTTCAACGAAGCACAAATCCTTTATGTCCCCAACCAGTTAATTATATAGATATATATTCATTCAAATATATTTATGCGAAACGAGAATTTGGCACGAAAAAGTATTGGAGAGCTTTTATAAAAATTAAAAGCAGTAAATAATAATAATAATAATAATAATAATAATAATAATAATAATAATAATAATAATAATAATAATAATAATAATAATAATAATAATAATAATAATAATAATAAAGACTATCACACAATATTCGATATGAAAACTGAAAATGAACGTGAAAAGGTTTCCATAATATCTGTGGATGTAATATGAAATACGTTGAAATACTAAATATGTGTCGAGAGTTATTTTGCTTATTTACGTGGAATAATGATAGCTTAGATATTTCTTTATTTTATATCAAAAATACTTCAAAAAGCTTACGAATCATTATAAATAAAGTATTACATTTTTATGTGTCATTTCAAAAGCATTTGCTTATCAAGCTTACAGGCAATTTTTTTTTTTATAAAGAGCTGTTGTACAAACCTACATTTTACAAAATACGAAGTGTTCTTAGAAAATTCCTGACTAAAGGCGGCAAGGAAATGGTTAAATGGCGCTGTTAAGTAGTAACCAGGTCAACTGCTTTGTTGTGTAAAACAGATAAACAATAGCTAACAATAGCTAATTAAGAAATCAATGTTTAATCCTCACTGCAGAGCAACGAGGTCCCAGCGGAGAAGCCAATCTACGGAATGAAAGGCAAAAAAAAAGGCTTCCCAGAAGCCTTCTTCCTCACCGCCCTGGTTGCCCGTGACAGGGTTGAGGGAGAAAGTTAAGTATACCTTAGTTTTACCAGACCACTGAGCTGATTAACAGCTCTCCTAGGGCTGGCCCGAAGGATTAGACTTATTTTACGTGGCTAAGAACCAATTGGTTACTTAGCAACGGGACCTACAGCTTATTGTGGAATCCGAACCACATTATAGCGAGAAATGAATGTCTATCACCAGAAATAAATTCCTCTAACTCTTCATCAGCCGGCCGCGGGAATTGAACTCCGGCCCATCGACTGACAGTCTGAAACTCAACCGACTCGGCCAACAAAGGGCTGGGTTGAGGGAGAGAACAGGCCTGATGTGGAACCCTGGACTCTGCTTAACAACCGAGACGACGAATGCTGAAGGCATTCCCTGAGGTTAAATTACTGCCTCAATGGAATGTCCTCACACAATTAGGCTTTGTGCCCTAATGAGAAGTCAGAAATACTGCAAAGAAGCTGGCGATCACTTGTGACTTTCTAAGTTTGATTCTTATTCTGGGATATTGATACTAGACACCAAATGGTACAGAGCCTTTAGGTATTCCAATAAAATATGATAGGCGCACCCAGGGTGCAGTATATTGAAAGGACCTTGGGCGCACCAAGAGCGCAGCAATGGTCATCACGACAGGGGGACTGAGCGGGTGCTAGAAAGATCACAAAATGAGTTATTCCACAGGCTGCTCTGATAAAACCGCATGCGGCGGGAGAAAATGTTGTGGCAGTAAGTGAATACAGTCCGGGAACATAAAAGAATAAAAAAAAAAAAAAATGAAAGATTCTGAAAGAATCTGAATCTTAGCTTGGTTAAGTTTGGGAACCTGGACTGGCTACGAATGAACAGATGTTTGGAAGAATGAATCCAAAATGAGGCTTGAGTTATTAATCCACGGATTCCAGAGCAAAGTTAAGTATATCTTAGTTTAACCAGACCACTGAGCTGATTAACAGCTCTCCTAGGGCTGGCTCGAAGGATTAGATCTATATTACGTGGCTAAGAACCAACTGGTTATCTAGCAACGGAACCTACAGTTTATTGAGGAATCCGAACCACATTATAGCAGAATATTCATAAATATATTCGGTAGAAGAAAATATCAATGGAAAGAGTTTGTTAGATTAAACACAAATATAGGGGCGATGAAAGACGAGCTTCCTGTTCGGTATGTGGTTGGAATGAAAATTACACGAGATAGATATTTTAATTATAGAGGAAGGGATGAAAATGTCACAGTTAATGTAAATTTCATGAAAAGGAAATGAGAACTGCATATGCAGGGATGATACGCGTACTATAAAAAGACACTGAGATAAAAGGTTTGTGCATAATCAAAAGGATGGTGACAATGAGTCAGCAGGGTGTTTGCAGGTGAAGTTATTAGGAAGGAGGGATGAAGAAAGGAAATGATGGGGATTGAGAGAGAAGAGAGATTTAGAGAACAAAAAGATCGTCAGAAATGCAGATGCGGAGCTGAAGAAACGACCCCGTGGCATTATAGAAGAGGATCATTCACGTATTCGAGGAGAGAGAGAGTGGGAGGGGGGAAAAGACGAAGGGAACAAGAATACAGGAGTGAATCTGACAAAGGACTTAAAGGGAAATGTAAACAGAAACAAATGACACAACAAAGGCAAAAACGACATAAAAGTCATCTTATCATCATGAAATGATTGTGAAAATTACTTTCTTCTCTCAGTACGATATCAGAGTAAGAAGCAACCTCGGAATTTTAACTGTAAAACCCTGAATTGGTTAGAATCTTCTACATTTCAAACACAGTACAAAAATATGTAGGGCTAATGGTTTGACGTCTATTTTCGCAAGTTGCCTAAATTAGTGCAGATCAATTACAAAAGGCAATAAATGAAAAAAAATATAGGAAAATGGCCACTTTGCAAATCTATTTCGAAATTCGATAACGGGAGTCTCCGTGGGTCAGAACTGGAAGAAGTAATAAAAAACTAAAATAAAACCAAATGCTTTATAACAAATTTCCATCCACATAGGTACATAAACATCCAAATATTTTTGAAGATTTTGTTTCCAAGCGTAAGGCTGCATTTAACCTGGTTTTAGAAAAACCCGACAAGTTTTAACGATTATCATCTAATGCAGTTCCAAGGGGCATATTTTATGTTCGAGAAAACTTTCAAGTTTTGTATTTCAAGTTTTTTTTTTTATATATAATTCGAATCTTTTTATGAAGTTCCCAAATCGTGCCAGGTCGTTAAAACCCCACCAACAGATGGCTGTCCTTTCAAAATGACTCCATAGTTAAGACAGAGACAAATCTGTATGTACCGAATATACATACATATACAAATGCCATATTATATATATATATATATATATATATATATATATATATATATATATATATATATATGTGTGTGTGTGTGTGTGTGTGTGTGTGTCAAAGTATATATATATTACATAAATTGTAGCTACGTTGTTACCTTCTAGCTCTCAAATAGGGTACACTAGTTCGACAGTGGAAATGAACTATAAGATACGGATGACTACAGTCGAAAATTAATTGTTGAAAACTAGAATCCCCTTAAAAATGGAAAATTAACAAAATAATTCACAGGTCTGGATAATTCATTGGTGAAACTTGACAAGCTTTCCTGAAAATTCACAAGACTGGATCCCATATCTCCAGAAAGTCCCAAAGACCTGCATCGCCATTTTCTAACGATGGAGGGGAGAATATTCTCAGGGCATCTGGACAATCTGATTAAACAGCTGCAGAGCGATGGTCAATGCTTCAGCACCCACAAACCACAAATAACCCTCTTGTGGGTGAACAACTTCTGTGTTCCTGATAAGGATTTTTGTTATTCACAAAAGTTTAGTATATGATCCCACTGTTGAGGTAAGCTTGAAGGCTCACCCACAAGGCATCTTCATGTGCTTGTATCAAGAGCCCCGTGCATCCCTTGCAATCGTTTGAATTTGTAAATAATGTTAGCCTTTGATTCCTTGAATCCCTTAGGGGTGGTGTTACTTTTATCATAAGAACAGCTACGAAACTGGGCAGCTGGATACTCTCTCACAGGGCATCTGCTTCCTGTCTTTGGGCCATCCCTTAGTCAATTTTCAGTTGCTTTCTTTGTGCTCTAGGCTCTATGTGGAGCGTTTTTTTTTCTTATAATTTCCCCCATCATCAACTTAGATTAAGACAGACTTTTGCTGGCACGGGCTCTTGTTCTAGGGCAGCCGATAAGACTTCCTCTGTCGTAATACTTAGCTCAAGTTAATTAAAATATGTGTATAATTTCCAATTCCGCATGGACAGCATTCCAGGTAGTGTAGTGAGAGAAGCTTTCCAGTGTAGGCAACAGTGATGGACCTTTTGTATGAATTTGGACGCTTTCCCATAGCAGTGGGGCAGTGGCCCACACTCACTGTATTTGTGAAGATGCATTTACTTTTCCCCTTGTAAGTGGTACCAGACGGTGTGAAACCCCATGATGAGGGCACGTGGATGGGCATGCCCAAGGAAAACTCTTTGTGCCTCACTCACTTTAGCAAAGTAGTTTATTAGGTACCTGGTAACTGGAGAAATGTGGTGGTTGCAACTAGGTTTAAAAGAGCATAGGGCTTGCAACCTCACCATAAATGAATATCTAGAATCACAAGACTAAACCCTGGCAATAACCCCTTTGAAAGAAAAGGTATAAGATCAAATAATGGGTAATACGCACGCACGAACGCGCCCACATACAAGCCTGCGCAAACACACACACACACACACACACATATATATATATATATATATATATATATATATATATATATATATATATATATATATATGTGTGTGTGTGTGTGTGTGTGTGTATGTGTGTATACATAAATAAGTCCTTAATTTACCTTTGGCTGCACCTTGTGAATCTAGGCTATGGTAAGAGGTTCCATTACCTAGGCAATCCAGCGAGAGAGAGAGAGAGAGAGAGAGAGAGAGAGAGAGAGAGAGAGAGAGAGAGAGAGAGAGAGAGAGAGAGAGAAGTAAGCTTTCTTTTGCATTTACTTATATAATATGCACAACATTTGATAACTGCTGATTCTAGATTACTAAATATATGCTATAAATTTAAATGTTTTAAAAGATCATTTAGTATTCAGCTTCAAGAAATAACAGATTTAATTTGAGAATTATTAGTATTTTGAAGTATTTACTTTAGTTTGTTAACCAATTATGAGATACAAACATATCCAAATTTTAAGTTAATTTATATTTCCCCAAAAGTACACGAAACCAAAGCCTCTGATGCAGGAGACTCCATCAGCACCAGCTGAAACAGTCGTTGACACTTTAGTGACAAGGGAATTAAATGCAGGTGATGCAGGCGGGTACGAGGAACTCCACGCCCCTCTTACCTGTCCTAATCTGGAACTCTGTCCTTCGGCATCACGGAGAAAATGGGGTGGAAGAGGTGGGATTATGATAGAAGGCTCAGGCTTGTATAATCTCTGATAAATAAATATTACTTAAAAAACTGGTGTTTATTTGTTCCAATGGGAATACAAACCATCGCCTTTCATGTAGGACTCACTCCTGAAGTGGGAGGGTAATCTCTTAACTCACTGGCCAAATAAATCTCCACCTGGGATTGCCATGCTCCTGGTCATAACCATAAACAGTGGAATAATATGACTCCTACAACTTCCCACGAATTCTGGCACAGGGATGCAAGACTGGTGGGGCCCTCAGCCACCGTGAGATGTGCCTGAACTTTTTCTCTAAGCAGAATTTTTTGTCTAAATCCTTGCTGAAGAAAAAACACAAACACCATCTATGCAATAAAACAGATGCCAGAAGTTCCACTTGGATTTCAGTCAGACCACAGCAAGTACTCTCAACGTGACCACGGGCGAAGAAAAAAGAAAAAAAAACCATAACCTCTGACTTCATTTAACTACTTGTTACCAAATGTTAATGGCCGTTGTAGCTCGTGCTGATGAATAGTCCTGAATAAAAGGTATGCTTGGTACTTACTTACGAAAAGAAAGTAAAAAACTCGGCGAAGTTTCTTCGGCGCAATCGAGTTTTCTGTAGAGCCGCTACACCGTATAATCAAGGCCGCCGAAAACAGATCTATCTTTCGGTGGTCTCGGTATAATGCTGTATGAACCTCCGGCCATGAAACTTTAACCACGGTCCGATGGTGGCCTATTCTATATCGTTCCCAGAAGCACGATTATGGATAACTTTAAGCTTAAAGAAAATAAAAACTACTGAGGCTAGAGGGCTGCAATTTGGTGTTTGATAATTGGAGGGTGGATGATCAACATATCAATTTGCAGCCCTCTAGCCTCCGTAGTTTTTAAGATCTGATGGCGGACAGAAAAAGTGCGGACGGACAAACACAGCCATCCCAATAGTTTTCCTTTACAGAAAACTAAAAAGGTAAAGAAACCAAGTTAGGTCTAAAAGGCTGGCAGAGAAATTGGTGTTACCCTTTCACAGCAGAAAACCCGTGTGCTTTGCAGTGTTCACCTGTTCGTCCCAGAAGCAGGCTACATCGCGTGACCCGCACCACACAATGGCTCAGCAAACACAGTGTCGAATTCACTGTTTTCATCTGATTATCCAATTATGTCTTTCAGAACTGTATTACTCATCCCTTAAAATTAAAGATTTCATTGACACCTGTCGACACTTTTAACTAATCCGCTGTAAGCTGGATATTATATATCACACTGAATATTATCGCTAACGGCAATGTATAGTTATTACCCCAAGTATATTGAAACTGAATTGGCCTGGGAGGCTGAACCAGCAGATCAGTTTCACGTCATTTTTGTACCTGAGGATCTCGACTGCTACATAAACAGACTTTGCCATTATACAAAAGCATGCAGGGTTGCTATGTTAAAATACTGAAAACTATTTTATGGTAATTTATAGAAGCTTATCAGAGTTCCTCTAGGATGGTAACAGATTATTAGCGAAGCTTTGACACAGATTTCGTTTTTAAAGGAAACAAAAAAATACAATAAAACGAAGAAAAAACGGATAATCCCATAAGAATTTTAAATTCTCACCCATAAAAAAATCCCCATTGGATGGCGCTTAGCCTAAAGCTACTGTCTTTCATTTAAAATCCGAGGAAACCAGTTAATAGAAAGGAAAGGCTGTAACCCCTTCCTCCAAATGCAACGAAGGAACCATCAGCCAAAAGTTTATGAAAGTTTTTACAGAAAATTTCCATGCTTCGAATAATAACGAAATCAACTCTTTCTCAAGACACCACAAAATTTTGACCCCCTTTATCACCAACAAATAATAATAATAATAATAATAATAATAATAATAATAATAATAATAATGCTTGTTTTTGAAAGCAACAAAATATGTAAAAATTCAGACTTCTAACAACCATGAAAAAAAAAAAAAACTATGGACTGTCCGTTGTCTAAACACTTTTTTCCCCAGTAGGAAATGTTCATTCTACATTCAAAATCTGGCCAAAATGAACGACAAACACTGTACCCACCAAATACGACAGAAATCAATAACCACGCAATCCAAAAATAAAAGGTTATTAGCAAGAACACACAATGAGCACGAAATTATTGCTGCATTAATAACCTATTTTGGAACCTGCAACAGAAACCAATTCTCGAACTAAACGAGCAAGAAAACTCATAGAAAAAACACATTTATAAACAAGAATAACAATAAAATTACAACAAATATAAATAATTAATGGAACACTTACGCCGTCATTGGGAAGGGAAGTTCTTGAATCGTCAAGTCAGCGGTGATTTGCTCAAAGACTTTCTGGTTTAGCTTTTCACGACACTGAAGCCAATTCCTGTAAAGGCATTTTTTTTTAAAATAGCACTCACATGGGCCTCCCCTCAATCCATGTTAGCTGTCTATAACGTCTACTTAATGATTAATTACAATATAATCAGCGAAAATTATGAGAACTTAAACGCACTTGTTCACTAAACGACAACCAACCGCAAAGTGTGAAACGTATGTTGGCTGGGGCTGGGCAGGGAGGTAGCTGGTACCAGTTTTCATTTTGATTTATTGTTTGGCAACAACGTTACTGTTTTAATATTGAATGTTTCATATAATAGAATTAGAGTTGTAAAAAATAAGTGCAAATGCAATATAATATTGATACCATTATATTTCAATTAATATTTTCCCTAACGAATGGCAGTACTGTTTACAAGACTTTACATAGACAAGTGGCTGGGTAGTACCATTCTCTGGTCAAGTTCCCATAAATAAACAAATAACATCGATGAAAATCGCATAAAATATACTGATAATAATTTTGTTTATATGTAAGTAGTATGAAGTTAATTTAATACCAAAAATGACAATAGTGATAAAATAGTAATCAT
Organism: Macrobrachium rosenbergii; assembly: GCA_039081455.1. Lineage (NCBI taxonomy): Eukaryota > Metazoa > Arthropoda > Malacostraca > Decapoda > Palaemonidae > Macrobrachium > Macrobrachium rosenbergii. Next base: position 43,334 of record JANJGK010004485.1, read on the forward strand.
CAGAGTTATTACTGATGGCATATTCTGTAATAAGACGCCTATCAATAACTATTATTACCGCTGATTCCTCAGTTGGGAAACCAACTACTGAGTCGAGGCAGATTCTCCAAAGACTCAAAGTTGTTTCGTCAACTTAGAAGAGCCAGGAACTTTGCATTCCAGACCCTTGTAGATAATTACAAGGGTCTGGATGCAAAGTTCCTGGCTCTTCTACAACCCTTTTCATTTCTGTGTTGCATAATCCGGATGACATAAAGATACAAAGGTAAAATGACAGGTAAAGTGCGCACGTTTTAAATGACACTCTTCAACTACTAACATCTATCCTTAAAATATTATGTCCTGAATCTGAGATCTTCAAACTAGTATCACTCATCCGTTTTATTCTCCGCCTCTCTCTCTCTCTCTCTCTCTCTCTCTCTCTCTCTCTCTCTCTCTCTCTCTCTCTCTCTCTTTCTCCAGTAGATGCTGCGATATCCAAAGTGCTGCCTAAGATAACATCTCGAACATTTACGAAAATTATACATATAAGCGCTTTCCTTTAGTTAAGGGTATTTATATCTATGTTCTGTCTCTGTGGTGAACGTAGAGTGGTACCTTTGTGCCTTGAGGACCACAGAGAGAGAGAGAGAGAGAGAGAGAGAGAGAGAGAGAGAGAGAGAGAGAGAATGTGGGGGGCGGGGGTTGACTTAGGAGAACCATATGTTACCGCACCCTTTCCATAATTCAAACCTGCCGAAAATATTGCTCATTTCATAATTCAGAACCGAGAGGCAAGTTCGGGAACAGCTAGGAGCGATTGTCACCCGATTTATCAGTAAGTTTTTAGCTAAAAAGCAAAACGAAACTGAACCCTTATTCAGAGAGCAAATTCGTCTCAGAATAAGCATCTGATGACCTGGAATAGTTAAATAAAAAGCAGATTTTCGCTTGTTCCAGTTCGCACGGATTTTCACAGTTATTCCAGCAGTCGTGTTTTCATATTTTTAGACTGTGGAAATGAAGATTCCTTAAACCTTTTCTAAAATTATCGTTCAGCTGTGATTCCTTACGGTAATCTAATTTCTTTAGATATCCTAATTTATAGTTTCAAATATAATACTTTGTCTCAGATATAGTCCTTTCAGATGTAGTTCAACGTTTCAAATATAATTTCTTGTTTCAGATGTAATCCCTTGTTTCAGCTGAATTCCTAGTTTCAAACGTAATTCCTTATTTCATGTGTAATTCCTCATTTTAGGTGTAATGCCTTACATTAAATATAAATCGCCATTGCAAATGTAATAACTCCTGGCATATGTAATTCCTTGTTTCAGATGTATGTAATTCCTTGTTTCAGATGTAATGTCTCGCTTCATGTGTAATTCCTAGTTCTACATACAGTTCCTCGTTTCTTATGTAATTCCTCGTTTCAGAAATATATCCTCGTTTCAAATATAATTCCCTATTCCAGACGTAATTCCACGTTTCAGACGTAATTTGATACAGGTTTAATTCCTCATTTTAGATATAATTCCGCATTTCAGATATAATTCATTTCAGATGTAATTCCTTGTATCTGACGTAATTCCTCATTTCAGATGTAATTCCTTGCTTCTGATTTAATTTCTCGTCTAAGTACGTGCATAATAAATTGGGAGAAGAGTTTTATGACAACAAATCACTCCAACTCTCCATCAGCGACGGCCATCAAATGGGATGGGGACATAATTAACGAGATAATTGCCATTATCTCAACCAAAAAGAAAATGACATTGCTGCACAAATTTCCCAGAATCCGTTACATTGTCTTTTAATGAAGAGAGATCGCAATACGAGAGAATTTTTTGGGAATTTATTGAGATATGAAAGGGTGATTTAAATTTTGTTGTTCGAAGAGTTTATCAGAACCTTTATTGCGTTCTGGGAATAAATTAAGAGTAATGCAGTGCAGATACTTGGTTCTCAATGGTGAATATGAATAACATCATCAGTATTTATCAATAAGGAAAACTATTTCTTTTCGATTCTTGTATTTATAAAACATTCCCGAAGCCTAATCTAGTTTTGGCAGCTTCTTTCATACGTTCTTTTACCAAGACAATTCTCCTTTTGCAGGTACATAAACTGAAGATGAAAATAGCTACCCACAAAGTAGAGTTGCGTTCATATGATCGCCCTTCTGAGAGGATACATTTGCTACCGTATATGTCTTCAAATTGTATTGCTTGAAGAAGTGCCAGTGTCTATCTCTTCAGGCATGGTTAGCGTTGTGCGTATTATCATGGCACTCGCTTTCTATATAACTGAGAAAAGACTCCTACTTCTACTTTTGGCTTTCATTCATAATTTATCAGGTTGCGGAGCAAAGCCCTACGCCCTCCCACCCCTTCCTTTGTATCCCCTGACCTCCATATCTGTCTCTTGTGGCTGGGCTTCACGACCCCTTTTATGATTTCATCACTTTTTTGCCTGTGATTACAAATATGTCCCGATGTCCGGAACTGATATTAGTCCACATCCCATCACGAGAATGAACTGGAAAAGTGACTGATTTAACCACAGATTAACTGGACGATGATTTACTTAGCTTTTATGGTTCGTGCAGCCAAGAAAGGACTGATAAACGGGCCAAGTTCAGCAAACTGAGATGTACAAACAAGAGTATTATACGTAACTGGAGCTTATTTCTCGCAAGCGTTCTTAAAGCACCAGTTGTCATTATCATACTGACTTACGGGTTGTGATTCTATGTTTGGAAAATAAGTTTTTAATTTTCATTTAGTCAAAAGCTATCACATACATCTTCAATGAACTTCCGAACATTAAAGTGTGGTTTAAGATATTGTTTTAATTGTGATTCGTTGTCTGAAGAATTTTATCTAAACTAAATGTTTAGTTTCATCAAGACCTTCATTAACTCCATAGAAGTTTCGAGCCAAAGAAATTTGGCCAATGTTATGTAGATGAGAATATTGGTAAAAGGGTAAAAACCGTTTTTAATAATATTCCAATATTTGTTACAATTATAAGATTCTGTTATTCGTTGTATGGGCCAAAGATTGACAGCAATTAAACAAAAGCATAAAAACCCACTTCAGCTGTACTCAAGAACACAACTTCTATAATCTGTATACATCGACTATTACACGAAAACTACTATACGAATTCGTTAAATGACGATGAAAAGCAATAGATTATTCTGTCGATTGCAAACGCAGTTTACCACTTGGAAAAGTTTAATTATTGTTGGGAAACAGATAATATATCTTTAAATCTTTGCAATTATGCTTGCTAAACTTCAAAAGTATCGGAGAAATTAAAGTACCTCTTGCACAGTGAGATCGATGCCCTTATATAAAATGATTAAACTGGTGACTAAAAAAACAAAATCCAGGATTAAGGTGTTAGCAGGATTAGGAATCCCAAGCACGGAGAATACCAATCTAGTATTATTTACTTATCAATAGTAACCTTTGTCTGAAACGTAAACTTCAGTAATCCGGTTTTCTCGCGAGAGAGAGAGAGAGAGAGAGAGAGAGAGAGAGAGAGAGAGAGAGAGAGAGAGAGAGAGAGAGAGAGAGAGAGAGAGAGGTGTTTTTTCAATTAACTCAGATCTACAAATCTTGAATTAGGTTCTTAACATGGCCAGGACGTTTCCATTACCTTACGTGCATGATGTGCGTCCGCCTGCGCGCACGCGTACGTGCACGTCTGAGTGTGTATGTGTGTACAAAAGAAAGGAAAAACATTTATATTTAAGCATCTGGGTGTGTCGTAATGAGCAGACTTCATTTGTGCTAAAACCGCAATACCGCGAATTTTGGAGAGGCAGATTTGCAGCATAAATTTCGGACAGAAACTTCCAACTTCCCACCAGTAAGAGAAATGTCGTAAGCACCTTCTCATCACTTTCCTCTTTTTCACACATTTTCTTTTTTAATTTTCCTTCTTACAAGAAGTGGCCATTCAGGAATTTTCGAGTTTTATCCCGGACTTACCAAAAATATAAATTCCGCCCAGGCAAAAAGTCTCGCTTCCCCATTTCTGCTGATTAAGCGAAAGTGGTTTATTCAGCTCTCTCTTTTTCTTTTTCGGTTTTCTCTTACTGTTATGACATATTACGATGACAGCCATATAACTCACATTCCCTGTTACATTCTCAGTTATCTTTGATAACAGTTTTATCTCATATTCTCTTTTATATTGTTAGATTCCCGGTTATATTTACAAACATTCTGATACACTGTATATTCACACACGATAGTGCAGGTATTATTATCAATAAAACTATTATAAAATCTGTCTCTTTCCCTTTCAAGAATGCTGAAGCACAAATGAAGAAACATTCACCACTTGGATATCCAGCAGTGTCACATAATTAGTATTTATAATGATATATGGGAGAATATTATTATCAAAGTGATTTTCTGTTAATAATTAACTTATTTTTGTTAATAGCTAATTTCTTATTTGTTTTAAGCTTATTTTTTAGAATTCAATAATGATGGTCTTTTATCCAAATGCTTGTCTTTGGATAATTTGAAAATGACATTTATTAAACTCTGAAGATTAAAGCAAATATGAAATTAGCAATAAAAAAGAAATTCATTATTAACAGTGAAGTACGGTACAACTTTAAAATAGTTTCGACTATAATGTTCAAAGACATTTTTGCTATGAATATGAATGACGTGAAAATGAATGGAAATCTTCTTATGATAGTGACTGCTGGGGATCCAAGTTGTAACTGTACTGTCATTTATGTTACGTTACAATATTCAAGAAAGGATAGGAAGGAAATTTCATAGCTATTTATTTTACGAATACCCATATTTTGATTTTGTGGATAAAGAATGCATTACAGTAACATTATCTTAAACCACGGGGAATATAACAGTACAACAAGGAATGCGAGTTACAACTCCGTTATCATGAAATATTGTAACAATAAGAGAAAAGTTAAAAAAGAACAAGAGAAAGCTGAATAAACAACTTTCACTTAATCAGCAGTAGCGGGAAGAGAGACTTTGTACCCGGGCGGAATCTATATTTGTGGCAAGTCCGGGAAAAGAAACTCGAAAATTCCTGAATGGCAACCTCTTCTGAGAAGGAACATTAAAAGAAAAAAAAAAGAGCAATGAATACACATTTGAAAGAGTTATTCTGCGTTTGCATTCGATAGCAATAGATGCTGCTGCTTTTAATCATTATTGAACGAGTTCATCTAAAAAAAAATATATTTTAATTCAAAACAAGCTTTTATTAAAAAGCAAAGAAAAATTTTTTTTAGATACACCAGAATTTTCTCACAATTAATCATGTCTACAAAAATAAAAGTGTGGGCTCCAAACATGGAAGGAAATGCTGCATGAAATAATATATATATATATATATATATATATATATATATATATATATATATATATATATATATATATATATATTTATATATATATAATATATATATATAATATTTTTTTTTCTTTTCTTTTCTTTTGGTAGCATTTCCTTCCATGTTTGGGGACCACGCTTTTATTTTTGTAGACATGATTAATTGTAAGAAAATTCTAGTCTCAAAAAATTATTTTTTACTTTTTAGAGCATTTTAATAAAAGCATGTTTTAATTTTTTTTATTTTTTTTTTATTTTATGATTTTTAGTTTTGACAGAAATTGTAACCGATTTATCACTGCAGCTAACAAAATTGATGTCCGTTTACGGGGGAGGTGGAGGGAAGGGGGGAAGAGGGAAGGGGGAAAGGAGGGAAGAGGGAAGGTGAGGGGAGCAGGAAGGTGAGGGGAAGGGGAAATGGGAGGGGAGAGGAGGAGGAGGGGAATGGGATGGGGAGGGGGAGACAGATGGAAGGTGAGGGGGAGGTGAGGGTGCGGAGGAGGAAGGGGTAGGGGAGGAAAGAGGAGGGAAGGGAACATACGGGGAGGGAAGGGAGAAGGGAGGGAAGGGGGAGGGGAGGGGAAAGTGGCAAGGGAAGTGTAGTGGGATGTCTTCGAAGAGGGCAGGGGATGGGAGAATAGCTAATTAACACTTGATCGTGTGCTCGGTGAGGGTGAGGGTGAGGGTGAGGGTGAGGGTGAGGGTGAGGGGGAGGGGGAGGGGAGGGGGAGGGGGAGGGGAGGGGAGGGGAGGGGAGGGGGGAGAGGAGGGGAAGGGAAGTGGGAAGGGGAGGACACAGCTAAATTAACACTTGATCATGTGCTCTGGAAAGGGAGGGGTAAGTGGGAAGGGAGTGGGAAGAGGGAAGGGGAGGGGGAGGGAAGAGGGAAGGGGGGGGGACAGCTAAATTAACACTTGATTGTGTGTTGGGGAGGGGAGGTGGAAGGGGAGGGGGTGGAAGAAAGAAGGGGGAGGGGTTATAGAAAAGACAGATTCTACCGCCGAGCCAAAGAAGTTGTGAAAAATCCGACGAGTTTCATACAAATCCGGAGATACTGGGAGAGGTCACTATAGAGTCACTAGAGGTCACTGCTGACCTATTGATCACGCAAGATTGCATTGTCCCCGGGATTGAGTAACCATGCAAAATTTCAAGTCCATCGGACGAAGGAACAGGTGGAAAATTGTGTTACAAGATTTGACCCAAACAGACAGACAGACGCATAAGTCAAGTTGAATAAAAGAATATAATAAAAATTTCTTGTCGTAGCGCACTGGAGTTCTGTTGGTAAGTACCGCTGAAATGGTTTATTTGCTAAATCGCCTTCAATCTTTGGCCCATACAACGAATAACAGTATCTTCTATTTGAGGCAAATGGTGGTGCATTACTGGAAGTAATTTTTATCTTTTCACTAATATTATTATTTACATAACATTGGCCCCATCTCTCTGTCTTAATATCTCTTAAGTTAATGAAAGTCTTGATGAAACTAAACATTTAAGTCAGATAAAATTCTTCGAAATATAAATCGTAATTCAAAACAAATTTTTTTTTAAAGAACAAGATAATGAGAATATGAAAGTGAGGTTAAACACTGGTTTTTCAAACTTTAAATCACAGCCTATCACGTCAATATGACGAAGACAACTGGTGCAGAAAGGACGCCTGTGAGAAATAAGTTCTAATTGCATACAACACTCAGTTTGTGTCCACGTAAATTTCCACAGAGTTTGAGTAGTCAATCTGACAATGAATACATCTCCATTGGCTGGATTTAGCCCGTTCCTGAGTGCCTGCTTGTCTGCACGAATCATAAATCCAAGTTTGATCATCGTCTGGTTAATCTTTGATTACATTATTCATTTACCAATTTCATTCTCGTGATGGGACATGGATTAATATCAGTTCTAGACATCGGGACAGATTTGTAATCACTGATCACTTCCTGACATTTTCCACTTCAGTAAAGGTCTGAATCGGACTCTTCAATTTTGGCAATGGGGGCATATTGAATATTTCAGTTAACGATATTGAGAGATTATCCTTTTTAAATGCACAAATTAAACAGAAAAGAATATTGTAGTCGGACTGAGTAATACGAGGTTCTGTTATTTAATCTCCTTATTTTAATCTGCAGAAGATGTTGCAATAACTTTAAAATATTCTAATGGGAAACATATCTGGCTATTGTATGAATTTAGATTCCATACCAAGTAAGCGAGCATTAATCATACGAAAATTTTGTATAAAAGTAATGTAGTCTTTTTTTTTTTCAAAAAGATATCATCGCAAATTGTACCGTAATGTTTATTATCAAATTATACCTATCATCAAAACCCAACATTCCGTTCTTCTTGTTGAGTTTTATGTGCAGAAGCTTCACGATTCGCAGTTTATTACTGTTTTTAAGACAAACCTCACTTCGCTATGAATTCTTGATTTACATGAATATAAAAAGATCGCTGTGATATTTTTACAGTAAGAAAAATCTCATATCTATTACTTAGGAGAACAGAAAACCCTAAAAATAGAAAAGAGACAGCTCACGCTCACAGACATCTTTTTCCCTAATTCGTAAGAGCTCCCCCCCCCGCCACCTCCTAAACTCCAGCGCCGGAAACGGATCGGCAATTTCGTAATAAGCCCTCGTCGCGATTCAGCTTTTCTTTTTAGCTTCAACGGCTCTGCTCTGCACCTTCAGTTCTCCTCTGGTATTTTTTTTTTTTTTATTCTTGCATCGTTGATGCTTTACTTTTCCCAATTCTGATTCATTTCCGAGAAAGACCTCTCTCTCTCTCTCTCTCTCTCTCTCTCTCTCTCTCTCTCTCTCTTTAGTTATGTATTTCATTTATTGAGAAAAAGGGTTTTTACGGTGTTATTTCATCAAAATATGACAAGATATTTTTATCTTGGAATCAATTTTCAGGTGTTAATAAGGTGACTGCTGTTTCACGACAGGAATCGTACACCACAACAATAACAATACTTACTGACTCTTCAATTTCTAATAAACCGTGATTGTACGTGCAGCCTGTCTCTTCGTTTCTTGTGTTTCTCTTATATAGCTCATCTCTTCGTGGCTTTCTATCTCTCAACGGCGTTATTTCATAAAACACGAGTCAAAAAAGTACAAATTACTGGATTTCACAGCCGGCTTAGATTCAGCTGGTCTTGTGCCAGCATTTGTTCTTGCTCCTGGGCAGCCACTAACGATTTGACAGAGGATTCCCGAGGATTTTCTGGCATTAGTTGTCTACATGTTGGACACATGATTTGAAATGTGTTCCAGGTCCTTATTCTCAAAGGGTTTTCCATCATCAAAAATGACAAGTGTTTCTGGGAAACGTCCTATTCCGTGAGTCTGGCCCCTTTTCCATTTTCTAAATATGAAGATTGCCTCCTGTACATAACCACCACCTCTACCCACGACTTAGTAAAGCAGAATCATTTATAAATAACCCTAATCAAACATCTCTTTCCCATTCATCAATCAATAAATACCTTTGGCTATTTGTCAAGGTTTTCTCGCCAGCCTTCCTCTTATTCTTGCCCATAATTCATGGCAACGGCGTCCATTATTATCATTATTCCTGATGGCTGACAATTATTCCCGATAGACAAATCGTAGCGATATTATTCATTTCCTGAATTAGCGATTCATACCCCGGGCAAGGCTCAAAGCTAAGGTGTAGTCATCAGGGAAGATTGTTTTCCCCAGTCAGGGAAAATGAAATGAAAAAAATCGCACCTGTCAAGTTTAATTTCCTGGTTCAAATAAAAATGGAGAGGGAACCGTGACAGCAATGTACAATAAATAGTTGGATGTCTCAATTTAACGTGATTTTGCGAAAGACTAACAGTTCACTTAGAGAATCTGGTTTTCGAAAACTAACTCTTCAGTATGGAAAACTGGGACATATATCAAAAGATTGACGTTACAGCTATAAATGCAATTTGCAGAGAGAGAGAGAGAGAGAGAGAGAGAGAGAGAGAGAGAGAGAGAGAGAGAGAGAGAGAGAGAGAGAATTTCAACATCAGAAGCGAAACAAGAGAACCGAGGGATAATGGATCCATTCCCATTATTTAAAATTTGGAAAGCTTTCAAAGTCCCAGGATCCCTCGCCTAAGCCGATAAGAATATCAATAGCATTAATTAATTGCTTCCTGTTAATTCTTTATAGAACAGAAAGACAGATTAGCATCCAATTACTTATCTGCTGTTTGTCTATACTGTAAAAACATCAAGAGACTGTTAGAAGCGTGTCAAACGGTACAGGGTATTATCTTTATTTAGAGACAATTCCTTGTCCGAAGAAACCGTAATACGTTTAAAGAGTGCAATATTTCTACCCGGGAATCAATTGCCAGATTCTGGAGGTGTAAATTGCTACAGAAACTAGAAAAATAGTATTTCGAGAGCACATACATCCGCCGGTGTCTACTGTGTCGAAGACTAACAATGGTTTACACCTTGACCTACTATTGAAGGTCACTGGATAGTTGGGGTCCTTGCAGGTGTGTCATAATTCTGCTAAATACATTTGACCCAGTCAAATTTTTCAAGATCACGTGACAATTTTGGGGTTTGGTGGTTATTTAACAAAATGATTATATATCTTGGCTTATTTTCGTAAGTCACAGATCAACTCAAAAGAAAACTTTTTGTTTTTAGTTTTAATTTTTCTTGAATTCTGAGACATCTTTGCAGGACGCACGTTAGGTGTCCATGACTAATTTCCCCTCAATTTTTATCAAGACCTCTTTTCTGAGGTCACAGGTCAATCTAAAAGTTAAGATTCAACTTTCATCCAAATGAATAATAGGCAGATAGGGACACTTAAGGGACGTGGTTATCGTACCTAATACTTTTCCCCTTCACTTAGAAGCCAAGTTTTCCAGTATTTTCTTTAGAGCTCACAAAACAGAATAATAGTTAAGGGCTATGGTAGTTTAGATGCGATGGTGAAACGGCAGTTTTGGTGGGCGGGACGCCCACTTCCTCTAATTTGTTCGTTAGCTGCTCAATTTTCGAAGCCATATGAGTTGGAAGTTACTATAAAAATTCATTTGAGTAATGTTCTGCACATCATTATTTTTGTTCGATTATTCTTCATCTTTTCAGCATAATCCTTTGATGGGGTAGCTGTTTGTAAATCAGCCTTTTCAAGTTGTCCCCAACATTCACTGAACAGTTCACTTCACAATTTGTATGGTGAATGATTATATATATTATATATATATATATATATATATATATATATATATATATATATATATATATATATATATATATATATATATATATATATTTATTATATATATATATATATATATATATATATATATATATATATATATATATATATATATATATATATATATATATATATAATATATATACATATAATCTAGCATGTATTTCTTTATTTTTTTACTGTTTCATGGGGAAGATATTTCATATACATTTCCCCAGTAGTGCCTACTAACGATCTACGATTTTTTTTCTACGTGCTAACTTCATCTGGTTTATGGAATAATAAAACAGAGAAAATATTGAAGCTCGTTTACCTCTTTCAAATTTTATGGCAAAATACTCATCTAAATAAAATCAAATTTCACCTCTTAAAAATAAATACAGATCATTACATCGGTCAACCGATTTCCGTTAAATGTTATTAATTTGTTACTAAATTTTACGTCACAAATCTTTCTGCACAAACTTTGCTTTTATGTGGGCTGATGCAACGACAGTGAGCTGGTAGTCCTTTATTTCTGAAGGGAAAGTAAATTCATAGCTCGAGGCAGAGCTTTGCTGATTCATTTCCTGGCATTTACTTCGGCCATTTGTTTGCAAAAGACAGAAAATGATTTATCACCTAACAAGCTAAGTTTCTTTGGCGCTGTTGTGTTTTGATAAAAAAAAATGCAATTTTCAGAAGTTACTCTGTGACCTTCAAGTTTTCCGAAGAATTTCAACAGTATGAAGGACTTCCCCATCGCTACAGCGAACCGTCCCGGTCTTCAGACCAACAGATTTCCAGCCAACCAAAGGAGGAAACAATCTTTACTGATTTCCGTTTCGATTTCCAGACTTCCAGTCTAAAGCGTAACAAAAAATATATTATAAATCGAGAAGTTAAAAAGGCATTTTCGTCATTACGAGTCTTAGAGCCCGTGGATGTCACCAAGCACACATCATTATAATCTGTAATGCAGAAGAATCAACCGGATCAGTTTGCGTTTGGATGACAGAAGCAAAAGAAACTTTCATATATGGCGTACTACGTTCATTGCATTGCTTGTATTTGTGATATATAAAACATACGTTATCGCAATGTTTCTGACGGTTTCTCTCATCGTACCATTACTCGATATATTTACTTACTGACACTTCTTCCATTCTTCGTCCATTAAAATCAACATTGCTCCCCCTCCTTCCTGTTTGTATTTACCCTGCTAATACTTTCCTTGCTCTCGTTAACTTTATACTTTCTACTCTTCCAAAACTGTACCTACTATTTCACTAGTTTCTGCAGTTTCTCGTCATTATGCACAATCAGTAAGGTACCATCGGCAACTATCAGCCATTCCACTCTCCAATCGTGACTCATTTTCTGATCTCACTCCTTCAATAAAGATATTGAAAAGCCATGTAGACATATCACACATCCTTATGTCTGAACTGAATAGAGAACTTAGGCCAAAGGCCAAGCGCTGGGGCCTATGAGGTCATTCAGCGCTGAAACGGAAATTGACACTAAAAAAGTCTGCAGGTGTAGTGTAACAGAAGGAAAACCTGCAGTCGCACAATGAATCAATTGTTAGGAGAGGGTGACAAGTAAGATGGAAAAGAGCGAATATGAACGGAGGTAGAGTAAAAGGAACGAAAGGGGTTGCAGCTAGGGGCTGAAGCGACGCTGCAAAGAACCTTAAGTAATGCTTACAGTGCACGGCATGAGGTACACTGACGGCACTACCACCTACGGGGCACATCCTTGCATCATCCTCAATTTTACATCGAACCAGCCACTCTCTCATCTACATATCCTAGCATATTTTTGCTTCCACCACGAAAAGCTGTTACACTCCTCTATATACCGAGAATCTTTAATGCTTTTTGACGTTGAATCTCTTTGAATTCTGTAAGTAGTTTTTCTTGGTCCCAGAATGTCACGTACAGGATTTCCCTTCGTGTTCCTCAATCTCATGTCTTCGCTGCACGATAAATACTTAACCCACTCACATCTTCCCTGTCCAGCCCACATTGTTCTTGCCCTAAAAAAATCATCACACCTTGGCCCTCAGATTCCCAAGGATGACCCCAACATACGCAGGGACAATTTTCTTTTATTGTAACCTTGGATATCATCTAAACGCGATCAGGTTCTCAGCTACGCATCCTTATTTGCTGAACTGGTTATTGAAACAAGCTATCATTTATTTCCATTACCAAGATTTATATAAATTGGAATTGACTTTCTTCAAGATTCACGTTTGCTACTATGTTCTGCGTCAGAGAGAGAGAGAGAGAGAGAGAGAGAGAGAGAGAGAGAGAGAGAGAGAGAGAGAGAGAGAGAGAGAGAGAGAGAGAGAGAGCAATTAAAAGTGATTATTAATTTTTGCGCATTAATCTTGCTCGTCAGCAAGAAATATTATCAAATACTATTACTGGATTAAAACAAATAGCCAATGTTTAAGCAACTATATAAAACGCGCTGTAGAATAGTTTCTATAAAAAATCTATCATCCTAAATATATTCATAACTTACATGACTGATATCCTTACTTAATTAAATTATATCTTTAATCATCCCTTCATCTCTTCATAGCTACAATGTATCATTATCCTCTGACTCTCGTATCTAGACAATTACTTCAACAAAAGACGAAGCAAGCTTAATTTTTCTGTAATTCTGTCGCTAATCTCACTCCCATTTCATCTGATGGTGGCATCTGAGGGAAACCATAAATTATCATCTTCTAATATCTCGTGGTATTTTCGGTCGGTGGATGGATGAGTAATTAATAATTAACAGAGTGGAGTGAACTATTTTTAGGATTAGTTTTCTTACCTTTCCAATGGTTTATTTTAATCACTTTATATTGGATGATGACACTCATTCAGGAATTTCATAATCTGTTGTATTGAAGATGTATAGAAATAAATTCACGAAGGGCTTTTGCTAATGTATCGTAAAACTACCTTGAACGTAATAAATTAGTTTCTGCTTTTTGAACTGAAGAATTCATTAACTTTTTCATCTTTAAATAAAAATTCACACCGGAGCTAACTTAACGAGAGAGAGAGAGAGAGAGAGAGAGGAGAGAGAGAGAGAGAGAGAGAGAGAGAGAGAGAGAGAGAGAGAGAGAGAGTTTCTAACCTAGATGCCAACAAGAGCAAAGACCTGGTATTTCTTTCAGCCAAAGTCCCAAAAGTCTACTATTCACAGGGAAAGAAAACCCATTCATAGGTATATTAAATTCAGCCAGAAACACGCACTCATCCCACTTGGTTCAAAACAAAAAGGGGGATATTTTGCCAAGCTCAAATTAACATTACACGTATTTGTCGAAATTCCATAATCAAAGAAAGTTTTCCATCGGAATTAAGTCAGCGGTGAGTATTTTGCATTAAAAGTTCTTTTAATTAATTCAATATTACTACAGGTCCATCTTGATTTGTGTGGTAAAATAACAACCCTGATAAACAAACGCTAGATTTCACTCTTCTGCTATTTCAAACATAAATCGGAACAAGCAACATAGTTTTTATATAAAAAATCACAAAAAAGCTGAGTGTACAACAAGTGGAATCATTTCGATGATTCTTACAGCAATTAAGAATCTTAAAAAAGAATCCCGTTCTGCAGTATTACTTTTAAATTCATAAAAAAAGAAACCTTCAAGAAATATTCTGCTTCATAGACAAAACTCGAAAAACAAAAGCACATCAGTTAAAAAGTAAATTGTCTACAAATGAAGTTAAGAAAAACGATTGAGTAACTTTTTTAATTATATTTCAAGACTGCTGCCAACAGACCTTTTGGAATGTAAAGAATTCACTATTCTCATGTATACTGACCTGAGAATATACATGACATTAGCGTGATTCAGCACAACAATCCTGAATCTCCCTCACAAACTGACAGCCTCAAATCGGGTCTTTAGCAAGCCATGAATATTCATCATTATGTGCTTCCGGCAATCAGTTTATGCAATAATTTCTATAGTAAATAAGAGGTAATATAGTTTTTGTGTGAGCATTACCACTGAACCAGGGTTCTGGAGGGGGTTAAGAGTTCAAATCCTAACAAAATGTTTTGGCATTATCATAAATAGTGGATGTCTATATAAAGCTGTTCTAAAAATCAAGCTCATTATGAAAGACACAAAAAAGACTTATTGAAAGCATAAGAAAGGGGGATTAATAGTTTTTCAATGACAACTAACAAGACTAGAAATGTTCATCATTCCAATATGAATAATTGCTGGTGTTCATTTAACTGCTTCTCCGAACCTCCATTTAGCCACAAAAAAAAAAAAAAACTAATTACACTCCCAAAACTGTGGTTTTCCATGTGTTTTGGAACAATGAAAAAAAAAGCTTTTTGTTTTCTGATGCCATCAGCAAGATGCTCACTTTGTAAGCGACAAGTTTTCCGAAAAAAGATCTATTTTCGTTGTGATTTTTTCTGCCGGGAATTCCTGAAACATGTGTCTTTTAGTTCCAACTGCTTACAAGGCCTACGTAGAGTTTTTGGATAGATTACGAAATAGGCCGTGTCTGATTGATTCAAAGAGATAGGAAGTGCACTATGTCACATTGTCCCCTCGGGAACGGTTGGTAACTGGTAGCTGCTGCCGAGAATTTCTCTCTCTCTCTCTCTCTCTCTCTCCATTATATATATATATATATATATATATATATATATATATATATATATATATATATATATATATATATATATATATATACATATACATATGTTAGGAACAATCGTTTGCCGATTGTTCCCTTAGTGGGGTTGTTGCCCTCCTTTTGTTTTTTTTTGTTTTTCTTGCTGGCGAGTTGACGTGTGGTGGATGGTGTCAGACTTCGCCAGTCAGGTCCAGGACAGCAGGTGGGTCACGGCAGCAGAGCAGCGGAGGAGCATTCTTTTGGACGTGATGGTTGTCGTATCGACTCTGTCGTGGGAGTCCAGTCTTGTGGAACTGTGTCTGAGGACGTGATGGTTTGCTGTATCAGCTCTGTTTAGTTGTCCTGCACTGTTGGTTTTACGGCTCTTGATTTATTCCTTTATGCTGCTTGTTTTTTTATTTTATTTATTGTTACTATTGTTATTTATGATTTTAATGCTGCCTGTGTCTTATGATTTTTGTATTTATGTGAATTGTATGTTGCTGTCATGTGTTTTTGTTTATTGATTTGGTCATTTTAAGTGTTTTTTTCTCCTGGGACCCTGACTCACTTGTAAATTTTTGTAAATAAATTAATTTAGGTAACTTTTTGTATTTGTTCTGCTCCTCTCTCCTTTTGTTTTGTCACCTCTCGTCCAGTCATTTCAGCCCAATTGCTTGTTTATTTTAAAGAACCTGTCGATCTCGAGAGGCGAGGGTCATAATACATACATACATATGTATATGTATATTTATTCCCTATAAGGACAGTTGAGTACCCTCGCTTTTCACCAGTTACTATGTCATGCACTGTTCCACTGACCCCGAAGGGTAGAGGTCCTATTCCTATCAAGAAATATTCTCTCATTTTTTGTGAGAAATATTTTGGTCTCTCTCCTATTTAACACTAGGGTAATGGTCTTATTTTTAACAGGTATTTCTCTCTCTCCTCTCTCTCTCTCTCTCTCTCTCTCTCTCTCTCTCTCTCTCCTCTCTCTCTCTCTCTCTCTCTCTTCTCTCTTTTATGCTGAGGCTATTTTGGTCAATGTTCCTCTCACCTGGTCTTAATTCTGTCAGGTAGTAACTTCTCTCATTTATGCACATACAACTTTGGCCACTGTTTGTTAAGCTCCAATATGGGTTTCTTCTTCCTTTCAGCAAATACTAATTTCTCTTCCCTCCTACAGGTACTAATTTGGTCATTGATTCGATGAGCTGAGGGACCGATGTCTTATCAATATCAAGCAGCATTCTTTCTCTTTTTTAGGGATACTATTTTACCCATGGTTCCTAGGAGTTGAAGTGTTGGGTTACTATTTCTGTCAGACAGTACTCCTCACCCTTTTCTACAGTTACTATTTATTTCAGACACTGTTCTTTGAGCTGCAGAGTAAAGGTCCAATTTTTATCAAGCGATACTCTGCCAACTGTAACTGCAATATTTTTTTTCAATTCTGTTCAGCTCAAGGGTTGAGATTCTTTCTGGACAGAGTACAATCACATACTTGCTTTCTTTCAGGTACTTTTCAGTCAGTGTTCCTTTGAACTGAAGGGCAGAGGTCCTTTTCCAAATCAAACAGTACTTTTTTTTATTTACAGATACTATTTTATGGTTTCTTTGAGCTGAGTTGTAGAGTTATTTCTATTTCTACTGTACTGTTTTCATCAATATTCTAGTCTTATCAAACAGTGTTCTCTTTCCTGCGGGCTCAGTTTTGAACTAATGGGTGGAGGTCCCATTCCTGTGAGGCAGTACCTTCCCTTTCTATAAGTATTACCTCAGTCACTGTCCCATTGAGCTTTTGTAGGATTCCTATCCCAATCAGGCAGTCATCTCCCCCCTTTTTAAGCTACTTTCGTGGTCAGTATTCCTTTGCAGTTTAGAGTAGAGGTCTAACTACTAACAATCAGTTCTCTCCGTCTTTTCAACAGATACTATTCAGCCTCATTCTTAACAAGCAGTATGCTCCTTTTTTACTGGGTACTATTATGGTCAAATGTTCTGGTGAGGTCAGGTGGAGGTCCCAATCCTGTGTGTTATATTCTCCCTATAATCTGTAGGTACTATTTTAGTCACTGTTCTGTTTATTTCAGTTTGATATCTCCACTATACCTATAGTACTACTTGATATATGTTTCACCAATTCTGAACGACTCAAACCTTTCCTAGATATTGTGTCAGAAAATCAACCTGATTTTTTGCTGTGTCCCTGAAATACTTCATTAAACCCAAAACAGATAATCGATAGGTGTATTACACATACCTGCAGAATCGGATTCTTTTAATGGTACCTAGCAGAAAACAAGTGAATATATTTTTAAAGAAAAATTCATTTTCCAATTTATTGAGAAATTTGCCCTAGATAGAGCACATCACTCAGCTTGCAAGTTAACAAAAAAAATTAACTTGTTTTCGTTGATAAGAAAATAACCTTTTTTCCGTGATAAGTTAAAGCAATTTATCATAACGCTGAGAAATGACTCAAGTGATGCTGCGTGAAACGATTTCAGAACTAAACACTCATCGATGCTAGAGATTTATTTAGTCAATATGAAAAGCAAATGAGAAGTCTTTCGTGTATATAATAAACTTTTTTGCAATTGTATAAAATATATAAATATATATAAATATATATATATATATATATATATATATATCATATATATATATATATATATATATATATATATATATATATATATATATACTATTTTGGCATTCGATAATACTGATATCGTATGTAGGCTATACTGCAAATGCTCTTTTTAAGGTTCATGAAATTAAGGGGACTGAACTTA